>JABFPJ010000480.1:0-40475 GCA_022817425.1 Gryon sp. ZL-2020 | reverse complement strand
TGTGGGTCTCGAAATGGGTCAAAAATTTTTTGTCACCAAATCGTTAAATACATTATCGGGGCGTGTTTGGGGACCGCCCCGAGTAGTTTAGACATACTACAGATGAGTTTTTCGAAAGTAAGTTTTTTGGTATACCCGACCGCCAAACCGCTATCTTTTGCATATGGCCATATCGGTCTCGAAATTGGTCAAAAATTTTTTTTCACCAAATCGTTAAATACATAATCGGGGGGTGTTTGGAGACTGCCCTGAGTAGTTCAAACATACTACGGATGAGTTTTGCGAAAGTAAGTTTTGCGGTATACTCGACCGCCAGACTCCTATCCCATGCATATGGCCATTTCGATCTCGACATTGGTCAAAAATTGTTTGTCACCAAATCGTTAAATACATAATCGGGGGTTGTTTGGGGACCGCCCCGAATAGTTTAAACATATTACGGATGAGTTTTGCGAAAGTAAGTTTTTCGGTATAGCCGACCGCCAAACCCCTATCTTACGCTAATGGCCATTTCGATCTCGACATTGGTCAAAAATTTTTTTCACCAAATCGTTAAATACATAATTGGGGGTGTTTGGGGACCGCCCCGAGAAGTTTAAACATACTACGGATGAGTTTTGCGAAAGTCAGTTTTTCGGAATATTCAACCGCCAAACCGCTATCTTATGCATATGGCCATTTCGATCTCGACATTGGTCAAAAAATTGTTTGTCACCAAATCTTTAAATACATAATCGGGGCGTGTTAGGGGATCCCCCAGAGTTTGTCAAAAGTTACATTTTCGTCATACTCGACACCCCCCAAACCCCTATCTAAGGCCATTAGTGTCTAGAAATCGGTCAAGATTTTTTTGTCAGCAAATCGTTTAATACATTATCCGGGGTATTGTGGGACGCCCCAGAGCGGCTTACACATACTACAGATAAGTTTGGCGAAAGTCACATTTTTGCCTTGGCAATTGGAGTCTGGATTTGCCTATCATAACCCACTACTTATTTGTATGTATATAAAATAAGACATCGTTTAAATAATATTTGTTTTAAACTTTAAATAAGTATAATTTGTATAAAATAATTTAAAAAATCAATAATATATCAATAAATCAAATTTAGTTAGTTAATACTTTAAACATGATTTAATATTAAGTATAGGAATTTTTAATCAAAAAGTTTTAACGTTTACAAAGCTTAGTGTAATATATCTTTTATTTACATCATACATACAAAAAGATGAAATGGACATTCATGGAAAGAGATGTTGGTTTTTAGCAGCAATTATCACATGTATTGAATGCATTAAATTACGCATTAGAATTTCATAGATGAAGAACAGTATTTAAAATGCGATATTTGATACCGCCGTAAATCGAATAAAGTTTTGGCATCAGGTAATAATTTGTATTTACAATATAGATACAAAAGTTATTAGCAATTATTAATTATTGACATACAAGTATTTAAATAACGTGAGTTTGGCATAATGTTTAACAAAGAACGAGGGTTAATTAAATTGTTAAAATTAGACTTTAAGATTAAAGACCATCGATAGGAACTGATTGTAGTGAATGTGTATCCAGCCGTCGTAATCGGTGTCGTATTGTCGAAATGCTGCTGTTAAAGTCTAAAAATTTAATTTCCAATTAATTAATTTAATCATTCTATTAATTATTTAAAACAAAATTCATTTAAATTAACGACTAATTATTACCTGTAATGAGACGCAACACTGAATGAAATCATCAAAATATATCGTTCCTCGACCCGCTCGGTCGAACTTTCTCATAAGCGTATCGATAAGATCATCAGTTAAATTGTATCCAAACTGAATTAAAGCAGCTTTCAGTTCATTGCGATCGATGTTGCCGCTGTTGTCACGATCAAACGATCGGAAACAATTTTGCCAGTCAACAACATATTTCCAAAGAGCTCCAAATTCTTCAAAATTGATCGTTCCTTTCTGATTTCGATCGAACATACCTATAGATAATTAATTTCTTGTTAGAAGGAAGGAAATTGAAGGCTTTTGAATTGTAATTTACGATCGTTTCAAAAATTAATCTTACCGATCATTAATCGAACGGTTTCAGGATTGAATGGATTCCATGTTCCATTTGAAAGAGCCTGTTGTAATTCGTCTGCGGATATTGCACCAGATCGATCTCTATCCACTCTAAATATTTATAATAAAGAAATAAACATTCATTCATTTTATTTCAAGTATATGATTTTTATAAAATAGGAAATTATTTAAATAAATTATTAAATAAAAAATACATTATTTTACCTTTGAAATACGTCCAGCAGAAATTCACGGGGTGGCACTGGAGATGAAAAAGCCATCGCAAAAAATCTTTATTCACCTGTAAAAATAAATAAAAACGTAACTATACTAAATAATCGATAAATTATTTGCTTTTTCTTTTAAAAAACTTGCTTGTTCCATATATTTATTTGTATGGCTTTTAAGAAAGCAAAAGTAATTTTTACTATATGTTTTTTATGCAAACATTTTTTCAGGAATTTGTATTTACGTCAATACAAAAAAGCTGTAATGAATACAAATTAAAAGCTTTTAATTAAATAGTTGATAGATTTTGAATTACGTCATATCTATATTTAGATGTTATCGATTACTTTTTATTTTTCATTAGTTATATTAATTTGTTGACATCAACATTTTAATGATAAAATTAATATGTCATAATTATTTAAGTTTACATAATTTTGTCATGAGTATAAGTATTACAATTGTTTAACCTTTTTACTGTACATTTTTTTAAACAAAATAAAATATATTAAACAAACAATACAGACTTAAATTTATTAAAATATTTTTATTTTAAAGTATTATAAACGAATGTTAACGATCATATATAATGAGAAATGACTGAAAAGTTTGCTAATACAAAGAAACGTTTTTTTTCCACTTGTCAAATAATCATATGACACACTAATTTTTTACACGTATTTTCTTATTTAGTTTAAAAGATTTTAAAAGGTTAAAAGTTGTAATTATAGACAGAAAATGGTAGAAAAGTAATTTAATTTTGACTCAAATAAATTGAAATGTACCTTTGCAATTGTTAGACAAAATTATGAACAGGTTTGTTCGATTTCAAAATACGACGTCACTTCTGGAATGAATGGAAACACCGAACAGGTGTACGTGAAATCTTGTAGACACACCTCAAACGTCAAATTATGAACAACTTAATTTGAAATATTTCAATACTTATCATTAAATAAATAATTATATGAAATAACAATTATTTACTTGAATAAAAATAAATAATTAAATCAACAAATATTTGTAAAAAATAATTCTGATGCAACCTAACCTTATTATTTTTAAATTAAAATTGGAGCTATATTTGAAATTCAAGTTTTGACATAAATACAATTATAGCGAAAATGAAAATTTATAAGTTTTCTGATGTGGAAGTTAATGTTAACTTACCTTTAATCAACGACTATCCCGTTTAAAATGCTGTTTATTGTAAGAAACGGTGAAATAACTGTCATAAACCTTAAAAAGTAAGCTTGTTTATCTTGAAGATAAGTACACGTAGGATTTATATGATTCATCAGTAGCACAACCGTAGAGAATTTTATTTCTCATGATTGACATAATTAAACATTGAAAATATCCCTAAGAAAAAAAAACTATATCTAGTTTATTATAAATAACAATTTAAATGATAGTTCTTGTAATTAAACTGTCATTTAACTGCAATTATTAACGTAATATTTTTTGAAATAATGATAAAAAAGTTGATAATACAAAATATTTTGATTATCAAATAATTAAATATTAAAATGTGAGAAAAAAGATACTGTATAAATATAATAAATATTGTATTTATTAAGAATGTAATTTTGTTATTTTAATGTTATTAGTTTCATAAAAATAAACACATAATAGATTTATTAATTGCATATATTTTTCTAAAAATGATAACATAGGATTGAAGTAAAATGCGTAGAACAAAAGCATAAATTACAATTTTATCGATTAGTATATAAAATTAAAAGATTACTTTTTCAACTACAATTGATATTACGAACAAGAAGTTTTGACAGCGTCTATTATAAAGGTCGCACATTTTATTTATCTATAACCAGTAAGAACTGAGTAACTCGTTATTTTTAACGATTTATTGCAGGTTTTACCGCAAAAAATGAGATATTGTATTTTTCTTCTTGATTTCCAAAAGATCTATTAACATTGAAATTATTTTGATATTAAATTGTTATTCTTAATCAATGTTTGGTTTTAGATATAGAAGTTGTTTGCATCTGTTTACTGCCACTAAGAACTATGAATGGCGACTGTGTTTCCTTCTGTTTTGCTTGTAATAATGTCAAAGTTCCCAGTGGAGTGTCAGTTGATGACATTCGTTTCATTAATACTTGTTGTTCAGCTTTTTTCATTCGTTTTTCGACCTGAAGATAGGACAAAATAATCATTTTATTAATTTTAGAGTTATAACATAGAAAAAAATTCGAAATTTAATATTGAATATTGAAATTCTGAAGAAAACGGAAAAATATACAATAAATTACCTTATTTTTGCCAGGGCCTTTTCCATGGAATTTATGTGACAAATACCTAAAGGCTTCTTTGGCGTTCAAAACATGACCATCGTCATCAATGTATTCAAGTTTAACGTTAGGTTTGTAAGTATCTTTTTCTTTGAACTCTGACGTTGGGCCGTTAAATCTGTCTCTTCTTCCAAATTTATCATCATCTCTGAAAATACAAAATTCAGATTAATTATCTTCAATTGTTGTTCATTATTTATTAATACACAAATAATAATGCAGTTCATCATACCCATAACTTTTATCCTCAATGGAATAATTTTGTGCCTGCAAATGAGCAAATCGAGACGCAGAAGGTCTGTTGGTTTCTTCTTTCTGGAGGTAACCTTTGCTTAGTGCAAGTTTTAATGCACCGGCAACACCCTGATCAAGAAGAGGTTCCTCATCCAAAATCGTTGCCTCGGCAGCGACTGGCTGTGCATGTTTCTTATCCACTTGCACAGTATTCCAGGCACCTCTGCCGTCAGATTCTTCTGTGTCCATTTCTTCTTCATTTTTCACATCAGTCATCTCAAAATCCATCATTTCTTGATCATTGTCTTCCCGATTTCCCGCAAGTCCATAAGTTGGAATTTCTCCTAAAGTTCGACAAAACTCTGCAGTGGAATCGAGAACAATATTTCCACCTTGTTGTAGTTTTGAAAAGTCTTCTTCTTGTTTAACTGTTTCGGCAATTTTTTCAATAACAAAAGTTTTTGGTTTTGTTAATTTTTTCCGCACAGAAGATACCAAGTCTTTGTCGTCAAAATCTACTTTCACGTCGCTTAAATCAACACTTGGAGCTGTAAAATAATGAATAATATTAATATAATAATATTCGACAAATAAAATTACAAGATTAACAAAAATAAGATATAAAATATTGAAACTAATTACGTTCAATGTCATTAGTTTCTAATTCCGGTTCTTTCTTTACTTCTGGTGCCTTCTTTCGTCGTCTACATCCTAAATCACGTAAATAATCGGTATTGTCAGTCACTAGTTCATCTGCCTTTAACACGCGATTAGTCCTAATTTTGCGAACCTAAAATAAATATTTTATTAATATATTTTATATATATCTGTAATAACTAAGATTAAATAATCAATTGTAAAATTTTACCTTTTTCTTGACTTTTTTGAACTTCGCGGCCTCAGTTTCATCGAAATATTCACTCGCAGTCTTAGGATCATCATATATCAACGATTCCAGTCGTTTATTTTCTAAACGTTCTTTCAACAAATCCACCTTTTTCTTCGCCATTATTATGGGTTCACTTTTTCCGAGCACAAAACTCTTTTCCTTCTTGCCTTCAATTTCCTCATCATATTTAGCTAAAACTGTAGTTTCTTCCACATTTTCATCCTCAAAGTCGTATAAATTAGGTTTCTTTTGCAGAATTTCAACATTTTTCTTGTAACGCTCATCGTCTTTCATATTAACGTTAATTAAAACATCATCCTTTTCATCTAAAATCGCTTGATCTTTTAGAGTCAAAATTACTTGGTTGCCTTCTTCAAATGTTTCCTACAAAAGTTAAAAAAAAATTATTTGTTCTATCAATCAAACTGAAATTAAATTTGTAAAAAAGTAATTGAATGTTATTTATTTAAATGTTGATAATAAAGAGAATAAATATAATGTTGTTCCTCTATTATTTATTTAACTTACAAGATCATGTTCCACTCGTAAACCTTTCAAATCTCTTTCACCATAAGCTCTTTTTCGATCTTTTTTCACTTCTTCTTCGACCAAAGTTCCTACTCCAAAAACTTCGTCCATTTGGTCCAGCATTTTAGCCTAAAAACATATGTAGAAAATAATAAATCTAAACTAGCAATTAAAAAGTAATTATAATTACATATAAATAACATGGATATAAACATAGATATAAATAAACTTATTAAATCTTACTCTTTCCATAGCTTTTTTCTTTTCCTCCGCCAACTTGCGGCTCTTTTCCACCCATGCTTTAGCATCATCATCCGAATCACTCTCCCCGAGTGTCTTGATTTTCGACAAATTATTTTCAATTTGTCGCTTTTGTTTTTGCGTAGCCAAACGTTCCTTAATCTTTTCACTTCGTTGCTTCTCGGCAACATTTTGCGCGGGTTTATGATAAAATTCACCATAATCGTCCTTCAATTTACCGTCGTCCCTTTTATTTCCATCCTTATCCTTGACTTCACTGTCAACTTCCAAAGGTTTAAGACCAAGTTTGGCTCGCAATTTGTTAGTTTCTTCAATTGACAATGATTCTTGACCTTCACTACGTCTGGGACTAGGACTTCGGGATTTTGAAATTTCCGGCGGTGGAGGTGTCGGTGCATGATGAGAAGTTTTGGATATTTTTGGCGGTGGTGGAGCATCCACGAATTCCACTAAATATTTGCAACAAAAATTATTAATACAAAAGTATAATTTATTCATACAAAATCTTACGTTAATTCATTATTAAATAGTTAAATATATTAAATTAAAATATACAAATGTTCATTTTGGAGTAATCGGTGACGAAAAATTGGAGGTTACTTTTTAAAAGATGAAAACTTACGGTCACTATCATAGTCCTTCCTGTCGCGTTTCTTGTGCTTTTTATGGTGCTTATGCTTTTCAACTTTATCGCGATCCAATGAATGTGACCTAGACCGACTGCGATGATGTCGCTTTTTGGAATCTCGCTCTCGATATTTATCTGTTTTATGCCTTTTACTGAAACCCATTATATAAGTGTAGTATGACACTCAAAACCAAATCAATTAAAAGCAGTTTTCCGAATCCAATTCTTACGTACAAGAATCTTTCAATTGCTCCTGAGCAAACAAACAATAATAATAACACTAAATTCTTGGCATCTTGTAATCAATTACAAGGTTTATTTTTGTGTTTTTGTTTTAGCTTTTTATACGTGTAGCTGATGAGGTTTTTAATGCAATCCGCAATTCCGCAGTGTAGACTGTTTATAGACATGCAACTTGACAGAAGAAAAGAGAAAACAGAACAGTAACCAATCAGAAGAAAAGAAGACCACATGTTTTATCCCACTTTAAGTAATGGGTTAGAAAAGGAGAGGAGTCGTAAGTATATGTTAGTTTATCTTTGTTTAACGAATGCGATAAAATGGAACATGACATGTTAATGATGGCGTATTCGGTATACAACAATCACTTGTATTAATAAAGGACAGACTTATGTGATTTGAATTGTCTGTCCTTTATTAATACAAGTGATTGTTGGATACCGAATGCGCCATGAGTATGCACACAATTTGATATTTTAATCAAATCAAAAGAACGAGGATGGATGGCATTTTTAAATAATATATAATTTAATATTATTTTTCAATTAAAACAAAATTGTTGTGTTCAATCTGTTAAAACATTTTGTTGTAAGTGTTGATATCGGATTTTTTTTAATTATAAAGGTTGACATTTTTTGAAAGTTTCTAAAAATATTCGACTTGCTTGCCGCATTTTTGATTAGTTACTTTTGGCGGAATAGTTTAAATTCATAATTTGACTTGTTATTTCACATTTATTTCGTCTATTTCGCAAATTCGAAAACTAAGAAAAAGGACGCACTTATGTGACTTGAATTCTCTATCCTTTTTTAATACAAAATATTCTTAGTTTCCGAATTCGCCATAAGTTTCTTAAATTCTGATTGGTTTTATCGATCTGCTTTCTGAACGTTCAATTGGTTACTGTATGGCGGTTGATTTAAAATATGTCAAAAACAGTTTACTTATTCCAAAGAGAATGTATTCAATTGATTTTTCGTAATT
Organism: Gryon sp. ZL-2020; assembly: GCA_022817425.1. Classification (NCBI taxonomy): domain Eukaryota; kingdom Metazoa; phylum Arthropoda; class Insecta; order Hymenoptera; family Scelionidae; genus Gryon; species Gryon sp. ZL-2020. The sequence continues at coordinate 32,110 of JABFPJ010000480.1, read as the reverse complement.
TTTAAAATAATTTAATGTTTTGCTTTAATTTTAATGAGTATTCTTGATTTGAAAAATTTTTCTAACTTAAACATTTTGCTAATCTGTATAATCATTATTCAAACATCAAGTTAAAGTTCTCTAACTTTATAAATTTCTTCAAATTTTTTAATTTAATCTACACATTCTTTGGTGTATTCGCTAACAATTTTTTGAATGTTTTAATAAAGGACAGAGAATCTATTTCACATATCACAATCTGTTCTTTATTAAATCAATCAAATATTTTTAGCGATGTTATAATTATAATAAAAGTGATATTCGTAGCGCGTAAAATATCTAAATTTTGAAATATTTTATAATTTTACAAAATTTATTTTTCTTTATAAAATTATCAACTTTTATCTAGATTTTTATAAAAAATTATATAGGACATATACTTTTATGCACTTATAAAATCAGTGTTTGTTATGGCAAAATTTCATTTTTATGCAAGTTTGTTAATGTCTGTTGCTATTATAGCAATATTATTTAAAAGTTTATAAATAAGGAAATTGGATGTACAAACTTTTTAATGGCTAAACTAAACATGAAAATGATTTACTTGAAAAACGCAACTTTTATTGATAATAAAATAAAACAGTTATAGTATAAATATTATTAGTAATGTGTAGTAATCACCGATTGCCGATTTTCAATTAACGGATAAGTATAAAATAAGTGAACGCGATAAAAAAGTTTCATTGATTTATTTCTATATTAATTGAATTGAAGTTGCCATTTATATAATAAAAAGTTAACAATTTATATAATAATCTATAATAGATATTATAGTATTAATTTTTAAGTGCATAGTATTATATGATTTCTCTGAATTTGAGTGAAATCAGTATATATAGCTATACAGAATACAGACCTATTACCATAAAAAAATTGTCGCAATCAATCAGCAATTTTAAATGTGAAGAAAACCGTAATATAAAAGTTTACATTATCAAGTTATTCTAAGTTTTCAGATATTTTTGAAAATGTTTAATGACTTAACGAATTTCGCAATGTTTTAGATTTTTTAAATTTGAAATTAAAAATATATTTATCATATATGTTTAGAAATGTACAGTTTTTATTTGCATCAACCTAGAATGTGGAAATATTAAAAACAATACTATTACCACAACTTAAATAAATAAATTTTAAATAAATAATTGCTGCAATGTATGTTTATAAATAATATATATTGACAAATTGCGAAGCAATGAAAAATTAGCATTAGAAACTATATGATTTCTTCTTCAATAAAATTTTTCCATACAATTTTTATGTAGTTTAACGATGTATCCATTTCTAAAAAAAGGAATTAAACATTAACAAAAGTAAATTTTCAATTTTTACATTTTTTTTACAACATCATAATTTCAACATAGCCCAGAAAGCTGAAATCTCATTTCATTTAATCGTCAACCCAAAACATATAAAGTAATTGCGTTCTCCTATTAAAAATCGCGCAGCCATTCCCATAGACACAGCCAAAGTATAGAGAAGAGAGGAGAAAGAGAGAGAAAAAAAGAAGGGGGGCCAAGTACCGTAACTCGTATATGACATAATTGCGAGGGTTGAAATGCGAAGCCAAGTGCGCGCGGCGTGTGATGTGAAACGCGCCACGCCGACAAGCGGCAGCAAAATAAGAAGAAGGAATAAATAAGTCGGTCGAAAGTATCGACTGCGTGTCGTCTTGGTCGTCATTTTGTGTCTCTGCTGGCTGCGAGAGATAGTAGCTCGATTCGTTCGGGGCCTCTTTCGATCAACGATCTCTCGCGCGATTCAACTTGGTGCACTTGTCTCTCCCTTCTAACGTGGCTGTTACAGGCCGCTGAATGCGACCAATCGCAAGTTGCCGAGCAACAGGTGATCAACCAATCGCACAACACGGACACGTCCATCGTCGTCGTCCATATACACTTTTACGCGTCGCAAAGGAAGCCGTGGCAGAGCTTCCACTCGCCATCAAAAGCCACCTAACTTAGAAACTTGAATCCTTTAATTTCCATGTGTCCGTGCGATCACTCAATCGCACCAACATTTCCAAGTTGACCTTTTACTGGTTTTTCTTCTTTTCTTCCCACTTTTTTGGGTTCCTTTTTCTTTTTGTTGTAACTCTGGAAAAAAAGAATAAGAAAGGGAATTAAAAATAGCGGCTAAATAATTGATTAAATTACTAAATAAAATAGGTGAACAAAAAATGCTGGTTAATTATTTATCATTCGGTTTGAAAACTTTCGCAATCATTTGCGCCCATATTTAATGTTGCTGGTAATTACTAATAAGTGTTTCACATTTCCACGTAGAGACTGCAAATTTCTAGCAATTTTCATCGTGTAACTGCAAATTTGATATACATTAACTTCAAATTTACATTCAAATTTAAGTAGTTGCAATTGCGACAAAAATATAGTCACTGTTTTTTCTTTTTTTAAATCAATTTAAGAACATTAAAAAAATGCAATATTTAACATTTTAAGATAAAATTAAAATACCATAAGATTATGAAATACGATTTTTAAAATCCTACATTTCTACTTTAATCTGATTTGAATTACTTTTGGACTTATATTTTTCCCATTAAAAGCATAGTAAAACCATCAGAGGTCATCAACCTTCGTAAGTAATATGGATGTTCATTTGCAACAAGTACAAATGAATTTTTTGAAATATCTCGTTGCCTTCATACGAATTGTAAATTAATTAACGAAAAATCATGTTGTAATCCTTTGAAGTGGAATTTCGGATGCTGTCTACAATCGGGTACTGTGGCTTACCCATAGCTGCTGAATTTTGATGAAGAACACCTGCGCAAAAAAGTTGTTATGAAGAGAAAGAAAGAAAAGAAAAAAAAAGACTATGAATCTCTTTAGTATAGAAATTTTTGCTATTTTTAACGTACTTTTTTGCATCAAAGTTTGTCATTACATTTAATAAGATATTAATAACATTTTATTAATAAATTTATCACGTGAAAGTGCAAAAACGTTGATATTTTAATCTGTTCAATGATATCAAATTTAGATAATCTTCTAAATTTTAGAAGATTATCTAACATTTGCAAATAAATATACAAACAAATAAGAAATAAATGAACAAGATAAAATAAATAAGATAAAAAATAATAGCTATTTCGACTTAGTTTAGTATAATGCTGAAGTTGATTTTTAAAAAAGACGTTGATGTTTAACTTCTTCCGGAATACATTCAAAGCGATTTATTTTCTCTGGATGACGCGTCACAAGGTCACGGACAGTTCGAGGTGAAGTCTTATGTAAAGTTTTTAGTCGCATGTCATCGAAAATATATATATATGCAACACATTTGCAAAGAATACGTCGAAGAATCGGAATACGAAACAGAAAAAAGAAATATATATATATATATCTGTGTATATACACATGTATATATATATACGCTCGACCAAAATGAGCGCGTTGCTTTAACTTTGCGATGAATGGAGTTCCAGCGATTCCGGAAAAGTTGCTTCACCGTACGCTTAACGGTATATCCGTCTCTTCGTAAATATAAAAAAAATCTATTCTCGCGAAGTTCGCTGACCAGCGGGAACAGTAGTCTCGGGAATGGCGAAAAGGTGGGATAGATTGTAGACGGCCGGTCGTTCCAGCGTGTGTTTCTATGTTGCTCCGTTTTACGTTCAAAATCTATCCACGAAAAATAATCATAGAAAATCTCCTAAACAATATTTTCAACTATCATTTTTTAACTCCAAAAAGAAAAAAAACGCATACAAAATAAAAATTAATTAACAATGATTATAACTTGTATTAAAATTTAATGAAATTTGTACCATTTAATATAGTAAATGTTGATATAACAAATGTCAATGAACCATGAAAAACTATTTTTAAATATGAGCAATAATACACTTTATTAGATTCGCTAAAGTTCAAAATTCCGAATCCATTGAAAAAACTATCATTTATTTTGTCACAGAAAAATAGAATTTCACGCAAAAAATTAAAGCTAAAAAAATTGGTAAAGTCATGGAAGAGAATTTTAGTTTGATGCATCATTTTAAAAGATAGAAAGGGATAATAAAGATAAGCTGAGAAAAGAATCTTTCCCACTTTCGAAAGTGCTGCAGAAACGTGTATATACGTAGCGCGCTGTATCTGCAACACGCAATCATGTGAACGTTTAAAATTAGGGCACTTCTATTGTAATTACAATCACATCGAAAATCATCATTCAAAATGAATTCTTTCAATGGAGCAATGTTTCAAATTCTAACTATTCAATTTGATTAATAAAAACAAACTAAATTTTTTGTTCATGAGAAATTATTTTAATAAATGATTAAATGAATTTGATATCATTTTTTTAACATTAAATTGAACAAAAATTACAGTGTAAGAAACGTTTTATTCGAACAAAAAGAAAGTAATATTCAGTATCTTCGGGTCAAAACTACAGGGAATTAGTGAAACTTATTGTCTGAGGAAAATCAAAGTTAAATATTGTTATTGAGGTAGGAAAGAAATGTCAAGTTCATTTCTACCTGTGTAACTTTCCCTGCTTTATCTTTACATATTATAGATCGGCGAATATAGATAAAGGCCCTGCGGACCTTCAAAGATCGTTAACTAATTTTTGCGTATAGCTGAAGATCTTCAACTCATAGAAAAAACAAAAAAATAATAAAAAGAATCAAAGTAAATACAGTCTGTCCAAAGATTCTAACTTGGCATATTACGTCATATTTGGTCTTCTTGAAATAATCAATTTTAAACATTCAATATAGAATTTGCCTAATCTTCTTAATCTTTCATTTGTTTGAACTATTTTTCTTTTATAAAGTAAACATTTTAAAATAAATTTCATACATCAAAACAACAATTGAATTATTTAATAAGTAACATTGTTGTATGTCTTTATTGTTGTTTCTTCGTTTTTCTATGAACAAATTGATCAAATACGCACAATTTTACAGTCTCGTGAAAGATAATAATTGAAAACTCGAATACTTATATCCTTAACCCGGTACTTAATATCCATCCACTTGGCAGATTGCGTCTGCGAAGGGACGAAAACGAGTGGAAGCTCTGAGCTCGTGCACCTGGCTTGCTTAGTCACACTGCCGGCCTTTCCCTTCTCGGCTTCTCTGCTTACCTGCCGACCGCTCATCGCATTTTCACAAGTGTTGTTAGATGTACCGGAATCTCGGTATTTGTATCACAATTCAATACAAATTCTGCGCAATACACATGCAATCATTCTTGATTACAAATATATATAAATATACAAGAAAAGTTAATCATGAAACATTCTTCTCTTAAACATTAATTAACTTTCTTCATTGCCTTAACATAGATAAATTATGTTTAAGTTTAACGATGCATTAGATTTAATCTTTGTTATATTTTCAATAGTTAAAATTATGTTTTACTTATAGAAGACCTGGAACATTTGGCACCTGAAAAAGGAAATATTTGCGAGATAATAAAGAAAAAAGAAAAACGAAAAAGAAATAGATGATAATTAAAATTGAATGATACCCGAAAAGCAGCAATATCCGGGTACTTGTCTACTCGTCCGTAACTTGTCTGAAAGCGTCGAAAAATGATGCTCGTATCTGCGGACGACACCTGATCCGCCATCTTTCTTCACTGCTTGCTTATTTGTTGGTTCTCCAACTGTTCTCTCTCCTTCTCTCTTCATTTTTCTTCTCTTCTCTCATTCCTGCTCATCTGTCTCTTGTATTTGTCTATCTCTCCTTCTCTCCTCTCTTTTGATGTCGTTGAGAAGATGACCGATGATAAATGACGAAGGCGCATCGTTAAGTTTAGAAAAGTGGCTGTCCGGCACAATGTCGGCACGAAAACGTACCTGACTTTCGCCGGCGGTTTTCAAGCGGACAAACGACTGAGACAGAAAACGGAAAACAAGAGAGACACACAATGAGAGCGAGATAGCGGTGTGTATCGGTGGGGAGAAGAAGGGACCCATGGGGGAAGGGGCGGGAGGGAGAGAGGTTCACGTCGCCAGGTGAGCTAACGTTGTCGTGCGCCGGAGAGACTTAGTCCGTCGTGGTCCGTCGTTAAACGCTGCTCTACGTTAATCAACGACGAGAAAAGAAAAAGAATCGAAAGACGACGACGAAAAAGAAACAAAAAAGACAGAGAGAAAAGAATAATAAACGATTGGAGGAGTCGATTGGCGGCGCGCCGAAATAAAATCGGCAACTTTTCGGCACAACAACCCTAACCTCGAAATCGGCGCGCGATCGGGGCCAACAATGTCGCGCAAATTGTCGCTTTAGTTTTGGACTTGTTCCCTTAAGTTTTTCCTTTTTCCCCCTCCCTCTTTTCTTTTCCCTCCCCCTTGGTCCCCCGGGAAATCAAAGTTTACACGTGATTTTTTTTTAAGTTTAATTATTACTGTTGAATGTTCAATTGTTGAAATCTTGTTAGATTGTTTATATTAAGTTTATCAAGAAAGAAAGAAACAAAAGTCGGTATCGTGTTTTGGAATTTTGAAGTTTTTAAGTATAAATCAAGTTTCAAGTTTGGAAATTGGAAAAAGAAGGAACGAGAAGTAAAAATAATCAAAGTGTATGTGCGAGGAATTGATACGTGCAGTGCCAGTTGAGATTAAGGAGCCGTCGAGTACGAGGAGCGATTGATAATCATTTTTTACTTTGGCGGACAAAATGCAGGACATGACGGCGGCGCGCACAAATCCGACACACCTGGTGGCGCTCTACGTCGCCACTGTCGGCACGCAGGGCAACTCGCTCGGCTCCGACGAGGAGGAAATATCGCTTCTGGTTTACGTCCTTGTCGATGTCCTCGAAAACAAGGTAAATAAACTCCAACGACCGCACATCAACCTTTTAAAACCCATACATACACATATATGTCTATGACTAAAAGACAAGAATAACTAACTCCACTTGTTGATTTTGTTTAATATTAAAATTACTTTTATATATAATAATTATACAAAATCTATTATATAAATAAAATAACTAATTAAGCTTGTGATTTCTCAAACATTTTAAATCGATATTAAAACATTTAAACTCTATTATTTTATCAAATTTAAATCGAGTTATTTACTTGTTTATGTATAAATAAGTGACTTAGACACATGTAAAAATGAAATGTATGATATGGCAGAACTGTCAGAAACTGTCATCTTAGGACGCGAAAACTTCCGCGAAATCAAACGATTTCACCGTACGCGAATGTGGAGAAGGACTTTCTTGGCTTTTTCCATCAACGGTGTGTTCGCTTATGCGTGAGATGATACAAAATGTCAAAGCAATTGTTGCTTTTTGTTTACGCGTTTCTTCATTGTTATGAATATATGTATATAATTACTTTAAAAGTTTCCGATCAAGTCAAAGGAGAGTTTATTGTTCTTATTTTTTTTTTTTTTCGTTTAAAGAACATCATTTTATTTGTAAACAAAAAATAGATTATATATATATATTTTTTTGTTTATAAACTTTGCGTTTGATTGTTGCATAATAAAATCATTAAAATACATTTAAATGTGTTTATTTTGTCTAATGCATTTTCCTGATTTAATTTTAAACGTGTTTCGTGTTTATGTATAGAAGCTGACTGTCAAAACATGAGGTCAACGATCATACGGGAAAGTGCATTGCATTTTATATTAAACTTTAAACGCTAAATCAAAAGTTAAGACAAAAAAGAAACAGTAATTAATTACTTGGTGATTTTATACAGAAAGAATGATTCGACAAAATGTATACAGAGATTTACAAGAACGAAGATAAATTAAGCGGGGGAAAAAATTCCAAAAAAATTTGATGTAACGTTTACGATGAATATTCAAATGTGCCGGGTTTTTTTGTCATTCCAACCAGAAATTCAGTCAATTTAACAGTTGATTTCATTTGTATTTTTTAATTATTATTATTGCTATTAACGTTGGTTTTATTCAAAATAACAAAATCAAACAAAGTTAATTAATGTTTTGTATTAAAAATTTAAATAAAAACTCAACACTGTTTGATTATTTAAATTTCTAATGTTAAATAAAAACATCTTGTTAATAATTTTTGAATATGAAAAACATTCAAATGCAGATATCGATCGCCATTAAATTTGATATCAAATATTAATTTATCGAAGCAATTAATTTCTGATAAAATTGTACGATTGAATGATTTTTGATTTTCTTTTTGATACATTGTGTGTAGTTTTTTTAAAATTAGTATTATTAAAAAAAACTTCATTATTTTTGCATAATTGTAGCTAATAATGAGTTCCGAGATTAATATACATCTACAATTAAATGTTCAATTGTAATAAATGTTATTTAATAATAATGAAAAATGGGAAATTTTATTGGTTTTTGTTATTTAATTAAATTCTGATATTTTTCACAAGTTTTATAAATAATTATCTGGAATGAAATATTTGAAAAATGGGAATGATATATAATACATATATGTGGCTTTGGTGAATTCAGAAATTTTAAGGGATAAAACACCGACGCATATCTTTTTAACTTTGACAGTGATTTAAATATTGATGAAACCAAATATTTATGAGACATAAATTCATATTCATGAGACATCAAAAATATATCAATGGTAATAAAAGTAAAGGTTATTGGATGCTAATCAGACGATTAAATAATAAAAAGACTGACTTAAGAAAATTGGAAATTTATTATTACTCTGCGAGAACATTCTTGCGGTAATTAAACATATTTTATTAATCTCGTTGACTGAATACTAAACATCTTCATGATTTAATTTTTCAGTTTTATTTGTTTTTGTTTAATTATAATGACTTCTTAAATTAACGTTGAATTTAACATTTGTTGTTAAACTATTTATAAGTACAAATTAATGAACAAAACAGTATATTAATCTAAAAATAAGTACCGTTAAATTCAAATTAACGATTGCTTTTAGAATTCAAAATATTATTGAAATTTAACAAACGCAAAAATCCTCTTTTTGTTAATATTATTTTAATCAATTATTATTTAATTAAATATTTTGAATTAAATTAAATTATTTGAATAAACAATTTTAGGAAAGTATTCATTTTTTAAATTTCACAATTGAAAACAATGTAGTAGAATCATAAAAACTGATGAAATAAATAATTTACGCAGTGGGGAAAAAAAACTTTAAACTGCAGTTTACATAACATTTCAATTAAAATTTCACTATATCGAATAAATTGAGCGTAAAAAATACTTTTTTTCTTTCACTTTAAAGCATAAATAATTGTTGTTTTTAACACTTTTTCGAAAGTTTTAATGTTTGTATTTTCAACCCTTTTTTAAATTAATTTTTATACAATTATACATTTCTTCTACTTTTCGGAGCAATTTTTAAAATTTCTTCTCTGTTATAAATACCATAAAATAGTAAAAATTAAAAGAATTAAAATAATAAATTAATTGTAAAAAACTAAAAAATGTAATATAAGACCGTTTATTGCTGATATATTATATTAAACATATGTTCTTTTAAACTATTAATTCAGTAACGATTACAAGTAGCACTGCCATTGTTTTCTTAATGTGTTTGGCAGTCAAAAGGCGGAGCTTCGCACCCTCAGAAGGACGTACACATGCTCTATATATAACTTGTAAATTTGGTAGCCGAAGTGTAATTGGTTTCCCATTCAAATCGTCGACTTTTGCTCCATTTTGTCATAAGAGTCAACTTCCAATCAAAATTCGTTAATTTAAATATGCAAAAATAAGAAAATAAATCAACAAAACCAAAAAACTAAACTTCTTTTAGACAAATGATTAAAAATAATTAAAAATAATTTAACATCAACAAAAAATGTGTTTAAAAATAAATTTGAAAAAACATTAAAAAAAGGATTGAAATTTTAAAAGCATATGATGTAGGAGATGTTGATCATTTCAATTAGACTTTTCTCAGCAACGCAATTTCATTGAGAATGTCTGTGCGATGTTACAATTGTAATGGAAAAAGTCTCTTTGATATCAAGATTAACATTTCTCACATATTTTGAAAGAATTTCATAGACGCTGCGGAAAAGTGCGCGTGGGATAAACTCGAGCAAAATTGTATATCGTATTTGAATCATTCAAAGCAATCGAAGAGAAAGTTCGGTTTCAAAATTTCAATTATCTCGTGACTTCGCATTAGTATCCCGATAAGAAATACTCTACTTTCTGAGCTTACAATAATCGGCGTTGATTTAATCAATGCAATCAAAGTATCAATAATTTATTTTTCAATTTCAATGCCCATGAATGAAGGGAAGTTTGAATTTGAAAATGAAAAAGAAATGAAATTTCAGTTTCAACAAAAAAGAAGTCATGATGAAAAAAAAAAAAGATTTGTCATTCTTGGTTTTAGGGGAAACGGTAACTAAAATGTATTTCTGACGAAAAAAAATGAGAAAAAAAGTGACAAATCGTGTGCTTTGATTGGTGGCGGAGGTAAGGGAAAGTCTTAACAGCCGCATTCCAAGTGAGGAGAAAGACCGAAAAAAACAACAAGTTGTTTGTCTACATCAGGGTGCATTTCGACGTCCATAAAGTAGGTAGACAACTTTCGGCAGAATCTGTCGAGATTAATACACAAATTGAGGATATTTGAACAATTTTGAATACAATTTGTGTTGTAGTTTATTTGTTCGGACGAAAAGGTCGGGATTAATGGAAGATGGGAACTTCAGTTGAATGAAAAAGTGCTTTTTCATGCAGCTTAAGGTGCATAACGAAATGAACAAAAATTGAACAAAACTACCTTGTATAATATTTTATTCGTAATAAAACATCGAAACCCAGAAAAAAGTATTATTTTATATAACAAAATTTGTGTTAAAAAATGCATCATTCAATATTGTTATATTAATAAAAAATGCAAAGATATAATCCAATTGATTAAGATCCAAAACAACTGTTTCTCTTAAAAAATCTCGACAATAAAATAAATGCACAGAACTGTTCTATTTGACGAGAGGAAAAAAGACAAAACGACGAAAAAAAAGTTTCTCGACTACAATTATTCGCAAGATTGCTATAATGGCATTTGACATTACTGTAATTACATTTCGAGATTACATTTTGCATAAGAACGATTGCACGCGCGCGTAATTAAACATTCATCTGTGGTAATTTTTCGTTCTTACACTAAGACTAATGTCATTTTTGTCTTTATATATATTCGAGATTTTCAAATGATATTCGACTCAAGAGATAAAAGGAATGCTAGTGAATTGGAATTTATGTTATTGTTAATGAGCCCGATTGGTACTCGTGGTACAACTTAACGACGCAATACGTTCGTAGTGCACTACCTTGATCCGTTAACCTTACCGCGGAGTACATTATCTGTCTTAGATTTCTGGTAGAATGTCATTTCAAATGTCCATTTCTTTCAATTCAATCGTAACTTTGCTTTTCATCTTACATTCACTTTAATCAATTACTTCCTTTAACTTTTTTATTTCAATTATAATGACAAAGTAAAAATTCAATTTTGAAAAAACCTTTGATAAAATGTTAAACAAAAATGGAAAAACAAAGGGAAAAAATGTAAAAATGTCTCCAAAGTTATTCAAACTACATTGCATTATTCAAAAACGAATCTTTAAAAAATCATTATTTATTAATAAAGTAATAAAATGAAATATCATTTAAAAATGTATGAAATATTAATTGAAGAATCAAGTACTATGATAAAGTTAATTTTTGATGAAGATTAAATACAAATGTCTGACAATTCGTTCAATCAGCATAGAAAAGCGTCGAAAGTTGCAAACAAGTTTTTATTGTAAAGAGAGAAGAAATCGATCATTCGCGAGGAATAAGATTTTAGAAATCATATGAATGATTGACGTTGATTATAGTACGGCCGATAGTCATAGGCACCGTCGTCGTTGCTAATAAAACGAAGATGACGAGGTGTTCGCCAGCTGAGGTCACAGGTGAAGTCTCCAGTGTGTGTGTTCATATGCATGAGCGTGCAAAGAATCACACAAGTACGCGAGAAAAATTATTTACACGATAGGACTTCAAACTTTGGAACTGTCAGTTATATTAGCCAACAATTTTGGCATATCTTTCTTCATCGCCTTTTTCTTTCACTTCTTTTACGTTTTCTTCTTATAATATACAAATTTAATTATTTGCATTTCTTTAAATAAACAAACTTATGAATTATTTTATAGTACTTTTTGTTGAATTGTCTTACTCTTTCGATAAACAACAATAATAAATAATAATAATGTTGATTATAATCATCATCATCTGATAAGAATTATCAATTTGATTACGATTAGTATGCAAGGACGGTTTATTGATATTTTATCTCTGCCATCAGTTTGATCTTAAAAAGTGTTGAGTCAGATTGTATTTTTTGTTCAAATCTATGCAAAAAATGTAATTTTAAGGAGAAAATTACAGTAATATACACTCAGCTGTACTATCCAGATAATCAAACTTACTATTTAGATATTAAATTTGACTATTTTTCGCAATTTATTATAACTAAGCATAACTAACTTTCTACATCAATGCACCGCAATTTACTATAAAAGATAATAAATGTTATAAACAAGAAATGTGAAGCAACTTTTTAGCTAAAAAGTCATCTAGAAGTGAAAAGTGAAAAAGATATCAAGTTGGATGAAGAAAGTTCTTTTCTTGATTGGACTTTTATTTTGAAGTTACAAAATGATATGTTAAGCGCGAATTCAAGTTCCCTTGTTGCGAACAACCGGAAGAAACATAGACCTACAATGACCCGTATTGTATACCGTTGAGCACGACTCGTGAATACTATATGTACGATTTATACGCGGACTAGTGAAAGGCAATTTTCAAGTATGCGTAATGCTTATGAGGAGGGTACATAACGTATAGATTTTCATCACCAATGTTTTATTATGAAAACTGATATTGAACTTTGAAACTTGACTTTACAAGATTTCCGTATAGTTGTTTATTTTTATAAAATACTATAAACATTGAATATCTATTTTTTTAAATAAATATTTTAGCAAAAAAACGCAAAAGAAAATCTGTACATACACATTTATGTACACATTATATGTACATAAAAGTAACGTCGAAATTGTTTGTTATTACTATTATTTCATAGTAGTAAGACATGTAACAGATAATGATGGTTTCACACACAGATCTCATAATTATCACTGCTAAACAATCTATATAGGCACCTCAGACATTATAAAATGATAGCCTAAACGGTGTGTGATTATTTCTCGCTAGAATCACTCGTTAAAATATTCCATCGTCCTTCTATAATGAGTTATAATAACAGGACAAAAATGGCAACTTGACACTGTTCCTCTTCATAGAAACAGACATCATTATCAACATTTTCAAATTTACTTACTTCAACATTTTCTCTCATTCCAATGTAAAAATAGATACAATTTTACTTGCAAACTCAGATAATTTAAGTTTTAATATATCCTTCAAACTAAATTTTAATTTGAAATTTTTATTTGACCTATTTTTGAATTAATTACTGTAAAAATAGTATAAAACTTTTGTTGTATTTGAACCAATTTGTTGAGAATATTTTCCACTCGATTTAAGTAGATTATACTTAATAGTATTTTTTTCATTGTATAGTGTTATATATTTTTTCAGCATGGTTTTATGAATAAAGTATATGTTAATTGATGATCGGGTATAAGCGCCTGTAAATATGCATCTCAGTGAACGTGTCATGGTGCGGGATACATAATTATAAGAGTCACTCATTCAAATTTCTTAAATATAAAAAAAGTTGAATCTCTAAAATTCTTCAACGTGTTCAATTTAATATTTGCAAAGTTGATTTAAAAACAAGAATTTGTACTTTGTTTTACTTTGCATTTATCCCTTTAAATGTTCAAGGTAAAAATCAAAGTTAAACCGCTTATATTAAAACGTTAAAATATCGGTAATTATGAGGTTGTTTTAAAACTTGTTTTCTTTTGTTGGTGTTTAGGTCGTTGGCAGACAACAGTACATTGTTCGGCCAATGATGATGGATGAGTCGGCGACGAAAAGTACCTCAGGCACACAAAATTTAACCAATGGTACGGGAAGTGAAGTTCTGGTTATGGCCGGAAGTAGCGGCGTTGTCAGCAGTGCTGCACTCGCTCACGCTCCAACCCTCACCGAACAAACTATTCGGGAACACGGCATTCCCTTACAACAAGCCATACAAAAGGTTTAATAACAATTATTTTCTTATATTCATTCATATTTCTTAAGTTTAATATCACTATTTACCATGAAATTATTAATTAAAAATTCTTCATATTTGTATACTGATAACTATAGATTTTTTACTGTTTTTATTAGCATTATGGATTCATCAGCAAAAATTCATAAAATTTTGCTATAAAAAAGTAATAAAAGAAATTTTACTAATATATGCATTAATTTTTGTGTAAATTACTGTTTTTTACACTAAAATTTGATGAATTTTTGCCGACGGATTCATAATGCTACTGAAAATTTTTTTTCAGGTTTTATTATTTATTAGTATACATTTTCAGCTAAACCGATTTAATTAGAGGTACATTTTTTGTAATAAATAAATAAATTATAGTTAAATATTCATTATATTAAATTTGTCTCTAAATTAAATGAAATAATTATAAAAATTGTTAATTCTTTAACGAAATCATTCTAATTTGTATTTGTATAAAAATAATAATTAATAATTTAAATGAACATCATTTATTAAACTCATCTATCGAAAGTGTATCAAATTCCAATACTTGTATTTATTATTATCAAAAATTACTTACTTATACTCGTAGATAGATGTTACGTAGATATGACAAACAATTACACGAGATTACAAATCTCGTCGAAAACATCAATTACAGCATTATCCAACGAGCCGTTTACTTGAGCCAAACTTTCGTTTTGTGGGTTTATCAGTTCTGTTTTTTGCACGATTTTTCACGTCCTTTTTTTAAATTAATACATCGAAATAAAACTTTCTACATCATCTTTAATATGTTAACTAGAATCACTTCATTTTTTTTCTTCAATTCAACCTGTGCATTTGTTTAATTCCATCAAAATTCATCAATACTGATTGCGACGTTGGAATTTCAATCGAAATACGTAACTTGTTTTAACATTCCAAAATTATTTTAATGCAAACATTTATAAATAACTTTTTTCAACAAATGTTTGAATATTGTATTTTTGAATTTACATATTTTTATAGATTATAATTATTTTCAAATATATAAATGCATTAATTTTCAATTTTCAAAATACAAAAAAATAATAATAATAATGAAAAATAAACTAAAAAACGAATTATTTCTTTATTTATTGGCGTTTGCAGTTGTTTTCACGGTAAGAATAAAATGTTTCTTCTAAGTACAGTTGCTGATTTGATTGTTATCAGCGTGAACGAGTACTTTTTCATTGCTTTCACCTCATGCGGGTAGCAAGGTGCATCGACTGCGGCGCTTATATACCGATGTGCCTTTTTGCACCAGCGTCGTTTTCGTGTTGTATAATAGGGGTCGGTGTTATATCCTCGTTTGTGCTTCTAAGTGGATTAGTACAGTTATTCCTTGATTCAAACTTTTGTCTTATAAAGCAATGAAGATACAAATTGCAGCATTGCAACAAGTGATTTTTCACATGAATCTCAAAATGGAAAATACTATTTCAATGACTGCTTATGCATTTTAATTTAATGAACAGGTTGAAATGATACTTTATTGATGATGTAAACTAAACAAAGTCATCTTTTATTTCAGTGTATTTTTTATTGTACATTTTGATTTTTAAACGAAGGTATATAAATTATATAGTAATTATGATGGTAAATATATGGAAACAAATAACGGTTTAACTTTTTATAATAAATAAAATAATGCAGTAAATGGTATAATTTTAATCGTCTAAGTTAAAGTATTGTGCAAAAATACTAAAATATTTTTTTTACAATCATTTTTTAGTTCGATCAATGGTGGCAGTCGTTGAAGTGTATACCCCCGGGAACGATGCCTCGATTTGTGGTGGATGGACAGGCCCCGTTAAGACAATGTTTGCATCCCGAAGCGTGTAACAAAGACATCGAACTTCCAAATTATTATACTCTTTTTCACGACCTGAGAAAAGAATTTATGACCTGCTACTCCTCGCAAGATGAACTCTCAGCGCTCAATATTCAAGACATGCTTCAATGTATCCTTTTTAAACTTTATTTTTTTTCCAGCAAAATAAGTTGCAGTAACAATAATAATGTCACATCAAATGCGACATAAGATGAAATGAAAATACCTCAATATCGTTTCATATGTTTATTGCTTTAAATCAACATTAAATATCCATCCAAGGTACAATTTCAGAATGATAAATAATTTGAAGATGAATTAACAGATATAAATAAAATTATTAAATACAGAATAAATGAGAGAAAATAGTCAACATTAACATTACAATATTCAATATTTTAGTTTAAATTATCTTCTTTACATACGAGAAAGAAGAAGTTTCTCTTTCGAATTATATAAAATTACGTTAAACCAGTTTGCGAGTTGATTAAAATATGTTCAGTTCTTTTTTATTTTTTTGTAGACGTTGTTTTGAATACGTTGGACGATTATTATTTTAATAAAATAAAAAATTTACAAGTGAGTGAGTCAGATTGTTGCTTTTCAGAGCACGTACTTTAATTGTTGGACGAAATTTATGTTTCGTTGGATTTTCATATATCATTGTCGACTTGCAAAGTTCTCGGTGTAATTTGTGTGCACCATGCTGGTGGTTTTCTAGAAAATATGCTAATCAGTTATTCAATGTCTCGGTGCATGAGCAAGATAGTAAATGTTCATAAGGCCAACTTCTAGGTTGTTGTTGTCATGAACCCGAACGATTTGCCTTGCTTGTTAAATTAAAAAACATTCACGAAATGAAAAATAAAATTATATCATTTTTAAAAACATAAGATGCAAAAAAGAAAAATACAAAAAATGAAGACAAAGTAAACAGAGTTTTGTAACTTATTTAAAAATCTCAAACGAAAAAAGCCGATGAATTATTGATAGACTTGTCAGAGTTAATATGATTAATTAATTGTTCAAAATAATGTTGTCACTTGATATTCGCGAAAATTTAATTGATCGAGTCCAATTTCTCATTTGTAATCAAAATTACTTTTTGTATGCTTTAATGACATTATCTACTTATACTATCGCTTATGTTTCACGTATTAATATTTACGTCACATGTATTTACGCAACACTTTTTTTAGATTACTTCTTATATTTAACTATTTTGTTCGAAAGTTTTATACAAAGTTGTTACCATTTATCAAAATTAATAACACAATATATTTTTTTTATTAAATAAATACATTAATTTTTGGCTCTATATTTTGATTAATAATTCTAACGATTGGAACAATTGTTCTGGTTAAATTTACGTAATAAAAAATTGAATTGAAAATAATGTATCGCCATGACGTAACATATACTTGGTCATATTTTGATAAGTCAGTTATTGAAACTTGTTGATTTGAGAGCCACTGTTTTAAGTGCTATGATATCTCAAGTTACAAGACACCCTAAAGAAAGCACATTTTCTATATCCCCTCGCTAAATATTATATGACATCACTGTCCAGGCTCCAGAATATAGACACAATTTAATAGAATCAAGCAAAATTTCATCTCATTAATTTTATACTTTATTATAATTATAATAATTAATTATAATAATAAACTTAAATTATTTCCAAACATACTTTTTCAATCTATTATATACAAAACTATTTGTCTAAATGAAAATATTATTCACAATAAGTAAATGACACAAATTAACTTAAAATTCATATTACGAATATTTGCACTTTAATGTTAAACATTTTTTAAATGTAAAGTAAAATTAAACTAAGTTTAGGTAATAAAAAGGGGATTATAAATAATTTATTGTATTTAAATATTTTGCATTAATTCTGCTATTAACATTTTTTAATTATGTATTAATAGCATAATTAATCTTGTATTTGAACATAAGAGTGGCGGGGCATTTGAAAAATTGCGTTTAAGAAGTTGCACGTGTTGGTCGCTCGCATCGTAAACGTGGTATGGGGAACAGACGCGACCTTTTGATAGCCTCAGTAAGAGACGGCACTGCGTTAGTTCGTCTTCATTCAAAAAGAGCTTAGTTCCGAAAGTGAGAAACAACTGTGCAGAAGCACATTACTTTTTATCCGCACTTTTTTTCTTTTGTTTGTTTGTTGTAACAAAGTTTCTATTAACAGTGTGTTTTTGCTTTTTTATCAACAAGTGCAACTTTCTGTTCGCCTTTTTTGGACTATTAAAAGTAACAATTTTATAATCTAAAGGTATGTTGACTTCCATGTTAATTGTGAAATTGGAGAAGTCATGTCGAGGAATCGAGTTAAAATGAAGACAAAATTATTATTTTGTTGATACTCAATATTTACAAAATAATTTAATAATTAAATTAAGGGTATAATATAAAAAAGAAGCATCGAGGTGGTTATTGCAGCGATTTTTTTGTCGTAACAATGGCCGTGCCAGATATCGATAAGACGAAACCACCTGTTGCAGGTGATGTTAATCATTGGATTTATTTTATACCTACGACGATGGCGACTTAAGTTATGTGTAAAAATGTTTACTCAGCATGTTTCAAGTGACGATTTCAGTTGAAATTGTTCGAAAACAAATGATCTTTCAACATTAATATCTGCACTTTTAAAATAAAATTACAGAAAATAAAATTCAAATAGAAAATATTGATTTCTCTCTTAGCTTTTTTTTAATAATAATTGTTTATCTTTTATTTTCTGTTTTTGTTCTTCTTCTTTATTGAACGCAGAGAATGTGCTTATAATTTGCATACGCGAACTTTGGAGCGACAATACTTTACGTGATTATGAAATAATTTCTATTAATGAGTTGTTTACTCACAAGTATTAGACGATTTATCAGGTCTTAAGGATGAAATTGTTACATATATATTTCAAGGCTTTGATGTTACTGTTAATTCAACTTTTGCACTACATTTTCATGTAAAGCAAAATAAATATAAATAAATATTTTGTATCACACAAACTGGAAATAATATTAAAAGATTAAGAAGCAATTAAACTAAAGAAAAAATATTTTAAACATGTAAAAAAATCATAAATAATACAAAAAGTGTTGGCGCTCCATTTATTGGTTGTATTTTGTAAACTCGGTTAGATTGCTTGGCGGCTTTTGATAAGAGCGCAGTTTAAAGGTCATCTTTTCTCAAGAGATATTGGCCATTGATAAAATAATGTCGAGTTTTGAAGAATCAGTGAAACATAATTGGAAATCATTTTTCTAATGTCTATATATTTGAATTGAAAGTGTCAGAAAAGAATTTCAGACAGATAGAATCATAAAATCATCTATAAAGCCACGTTTATGCTTATAAGCAACGGCCCGATCGACTACCTCAAGCGGATTATGCACTCGTTCTTTTCAATAGCTTATCAAGTTATTCATAACAGCGATTACTTGTATGGAGAGGTTTCTAAAAACATTGACACTGTAGCAGTTAAGCGCCTTATATTGAAACTTGATTAACTCAAGAAGAGATCATGAAATGGACTTGAAAATTGTTTAACTTATACATTTATTATAAATGTTTCTTTAAATGACAAAATTGTACTTTGGATGAAAGAAAAGTCGAAAAATCATCATCTTAACTTTATAATAATCAAGTTTAATGAAAGATTATTCCTTAATTTAATCTTATAAAGATTTTGGATTACAACCCACCGCAAGTAGCGATTTTTATCATGTAAAAGAAGTCCAAGACATGATGAATATTTTGGAGAGGTTAATTAAAGATGGTAAGAAACGACGAAAAAAACCCACATATATATATCTGCATAGATATATTAACACGTCCTTCCTGTGTAATACGATTCTGTTGTATTTGCAAGTTGCGGCGGAATTATAATTTTAAATTACAAATTATCGTTACTTTAGCTGCACTTTATCGGATATCCATTTGCTTATGTTTATTTAGTTTTTTTCTCTCTCCTACTTCTCTCATTTTATAGTTTTAAATTTAGTTAAGTCACGGAATACGAAATTCCATCATGAAGAATGATGGAATTTCTAACTTTAAATTCATCGGTAATTTGTATTTTTTTTTAAGCCTGAATATTCATTTATGAACTTTTCAAATAAAATTTAAAATAATTTCCATTAAATATTTTATTTGAAATATTAAAAAAGTAATTTTTATTTTTTAGGCCACGTGTTTCAAAATCCAGAAGTTGTGAACCTTGTCCTAGAACCTGGTATATGGTAAGCAAAGTTGTCAATTATAATTATATGTCATAACTTTACTAAGCATAACAAATTTTATTATTGTTGATATTAAAATTGCCACTTGTTGTTTGCAGCTCGAAAGATGAAGAGATAGATAACAACTGCGTGGTTAGAGTTCGGGGTCTTCCTTGGCAACTGTTAGATCAGGATATAGCGAAATTTTTCCGAGGTCTCAATGTCGCCAAGTGAGTATTTATCTTACTTTATTATGACGCGACACATAAGTATATCAGTTTCAACATGAAGAAATGTTTAAGAAATCATGATAGAAGAAAGTGATAATATAACAAAATAATAATCATAATAATCATTTCAAATTCCGGTTTCTTATCTTTTAATAGATCGTTAATCATTTTTTTCTAATTATTAAATGAAAAAGTAAAAACAGAAAAAATGGGGAGAAGGAGAAGAAGAAGAAAGAAGCAAAAAATGAATAATTTGTTATCGATACGAATAGAAGCTTTGATAAATCAAAGTGAATATTCGATTGGTTGAAACTGGTTTACGGTCGCTATGTAAAAGAATATTATCGATTTGTAAGAATAAATAAATAAAATGAATATAATTTATGCGCACGCTACTGAAGACACTCTACAAAAGGTAATCCTCATCAAGGTCATAATTACTCGTAACACAACAAGAAAACTTATCTTACGTCGTCTGTTTAGATAACTTTTATTTAAAGTCATGGATATAATATCATAACTAATGACAAGATCAGCTGGTTCAAGATAATACTTTTTTTGTCGTCGTCTTCTGCTTCTGCGTTCATTACAAGTACCGAGTAAATACAAGGAAAAAATGCAATACAAATTCATAAGTGATATTATATTACAAACACAGATTCAAAGTCAAAAATTTTAAGAGTATGTTTAAGTTACAGCAAAAATTAAATTTAAAGATTTGTTTCAATAATTATTTATTTTAGGGGTGGTGTTGCGTTGTGTTTGAGTAATATGGGCAGACGTACCGGCGAAGCATTGGTACGTTTCGTGAGCAAAGAACACAGAGATATGGCGCTTAAAAGGCATAAGCATCACATTGGTCCGAGATACATCGAGGTTTATAAAGCATCCGGAGATGATTTTATTCGAGTCGCAGGTGGTACTAGTGGCGAGGCACTTAATTTTCTATTAAGAGGAGCTCAAGTGATAGTTAGAATGCGCGGACTTCCGTACGATTGTGTGGCTAAACAAGTTGTAAGCATTTTATTTTATTATATAACAATTATTATTATTATTAATTATTTTATAATTATTATATTAATAGTATTACTATTATAAATAATATTTAAAAATAATGTAATTATTTTTTGCAATAATTAATAATAAGTGATGTCTTTTTTCTGTTTTTCTTTAGTTGGACTTCTTTTTAGCAGGATCCAAGCCATGCCATGTATTCGATGGCGAGGATGGTGTGTTGTTTGTGAAAAAAGCCGACGGCAGAGCGACGGGAGATGCTTTCGTGCTTTTTGAGAAGGAAGAAGATGCAGGCAAAGCATTGAGCAAACATCGAGAATGTATCGGCAATCGGTACATTGAATTATTCAGAAGTACAATTGCGGAAGTGCAACAGGTAATATATATATATATTATATATTCAACATTCCCTATTATCGTCGTGGTAAATCTTAAAATCATAAATCTTACATTCAAACAGATGTATACAAACGAAAAAACAGTTCATTATTTAAACATTCATCTTAACTAAACGCAGATATTATCATTAATAAGAATATATTTTTTGTAATAAATAAAATGATAATTTATTTTATCATCAATAAATGTCAATTTTGCGTTGATTAGGTGTTGAACAGGGCGATAAATCCAAACTGGTACTTTGAAAGGCCACCCACTGTATCGCCACCAGCGTTAAAACTTCCGCCATTATTACCCCAGGACTTCATCATGTCAGGAACCAGGAAGGATTGCGTACGTTTACGTGGTTTGCCATACGAAGCTTCGGTTGAACACATTTTAGAATTCCTTGGCGAACATTCCAAGAATATTGTGTATCAAGGTGTACACATGGTTTATAATATTCAGGTATATCTTAATTCTATGTTCCTCATTAAAAATTAAAAAAAGATTGATTATTTACATTCAAATATTGTTTCTTTTCTCAGGGTCAGCCTTCTGGTGAAGCGTTCATTCAAATGAATAGCGAAGCCTCAGCATTCGCATGTGCGACGCAACGTCATCATCGTTACATGAATTTCGGCAAGAAACAGCGTTACATCGAGGTGTTCCAGTGCAGCGGCGAGGACATGCGACTTGTGTTAACGGGCATGCCGCATTATTCGACCAAAGGTCTGCTGTCATCCGGTACGTTAACTACGCCAACGTCGAGCGCCCTAAGCACTCACGTGACGAGCGCGCCACCGGTCGCCATGCCGGTGACGCCGGCGAGCGCGCAGCCCCAACTCTGGGACATCCAGGCACTCGTACAAGCGCAGGCACAGGCCC
Source organism: Gryon sp. ZL-2020 (assembly GCA_022817425.1). Lineage (NCBI taxonomy): Eukaryota > Metazoa > Arthropoda > Insecta > Hymenoptera > Scelionidae > Gryon > Gryon sp. ZL-2020. The sequence goes on along the minus strand of JABFPJ010000480.1, from coordinate 9,286 downwards.
AGGCACAGAACCTGGCGCACGCGCAACAGGTTCAGGCACTGCGCAACAGTCAGGACCTCTGGCTGATGGCGCTTGCGTCTAATTCTGCTGTTGCGCAGGCGTCATCTGCGTCAAATCCTGCGACTGTTTCGCCTAACGCCACGGCCGCCTCGGCCAAGGCACTTGCCCTGCCAGCCCCACCCGGCCCACAACTCGCCCCTCAGTATGCTATGGCTGGTCAAAGTCCATTACATCCGGCCACAGCGCCATCTGCCGCCACTGCTCATCCACTCTTTTTTATTAATATGCCCTCGCGAATACCCACAATCCTGCAACGTCCACCGACTCATCATCCCCATCATCCCGCCGCGGGTCTCATTTCGTCGATCGTACCTACTGGTCCAATCAATCCCGCTGCTACCGCTGCCATTGTCGGCCTCAAACGCACGTGGGATAATGCTTTTACTGCAGACACTGCCAATACCAATGCCAAACGACCCACTTGGCAAACACCCGCGGGCTTCCCCGCACAACCTCCTGGATTAGCCTATCCGGCTCCGTTTTATCCACAGTTATAATTCGAGCAGGGGTTTTTGCCTTCAGAGTTAACTCAAGAAAAGAAAAGTTAGAATTTCGAAGTGATTTAAATGAAATTATTTCAATATTTCTATATTATGCAATACATTTTAATTTGTATACAAAAATTATTATTGTATAACGTAAAATTTGAAATTCCAACTTTTTTGCAGTTGATCATTAGAAATATATTCTTATTATTAACAACACTTCTTCCGTTATTAATACTATTATAATTATTATTATCATCAGTTTAGATGAATTTTTGTTCTTATAAAAAAATTGATGGCAGAAATTCCATCAATTTAATTTATATACCCTTTATTATTTGCTAATGGAGATTTATAATATCTTTTTAAGAGAAAAAGTTGCTGTTTGTAGATGTTCGGTATATTTGTAATATGAATACATTCACCATGACTCTTCTTGATGAGCGTATTCTTATACTTACAACTTAACTATTTTCACTCTACTATTGTTTGTATTGTTAACATTAACAAATTTCACTGCAATTTTCTCTCACACAAATTATAGACTTTTGATATTACGTTATTGTTTTAATTAACATACTTTATAGACATTTAGTAGATAAAAAACTGACGAATATCATGTCTCATAGGTTTCATTATAGTAATAATCGTAAAAATGAGATTTATCAAATTATTGAGGCGGATTCTTGAATGCTTAATTTAATTCCCATCGTGAAAAATTAAGTGTTAAAATGTTTATATTTAATGTTTTGAAGATACTTCGTTGATATAAACTAATGAATTGAAGAATTCAAAGTAATTGTGTTGTATTATATCAGTGATTTTTTAATTTATCAATTGTTTATTGTTAATTTAGTTATTAGTTCATTGATGAGATTCATTTTTTCACCAAAATTTATCAGATATGTCGTAATTATTATTATTTTAATCAAATGTTGTTAAAAGTTAAATAATTTATCGTAGAACTTTAAACACAAAATGACTCATTTTTATAATGATACAAATTATTTTTTTAATCTTTGTATTTGATAATAAGGCAGCTCACTTATTTGAATAATTTGATGATAAATAAGTAATCATGATCGTGAAAAGAAATATTAATTTTAAGTTGCTATATATCTATTTATATAACTTGCTAGTACGAAAAAAGACTTTCTTTTACTCAACAATAATTGTAATATATACATATATAACTATATATAAAGAAAATGTTATTTAATTATGATTACGAAAATCGTAAAATCCCATTAGAATTTGTAATACTTTAACTGTGTTGTACTATTTTATTAAATAGCAAAATTATTCTAGCATAGTACAAACTAATAGATTCGCTTACGTTTAATAAAGAAAGTACCTTCAAGTTACTTTATATACGTAATGAATGTCCAAATAATAATGACATGTACAAGTTTTGCAATTAGAGATAAAATTTTAGATCAGCACTTTTGATAGAATTGTGTGATAATTCTACCAAATCGCGATTCCAGTGAATTTGTCTCGAACTTAAGTGTCCGCCTCAGACTTGATCAAAAGTCAGGACCACAAATAAGGGTATCGTTTAATTTAATGAAAATAATTAATCAACAAACAATTAATAAGAGTCAAGTGAAGAAACCCGTCCGTGATTTCGCATTTGAAATTTCATCAATCAAAGCTTAATATGAAGTTTTCAACTCTGATTCTTCCGGGATATCATTGCTCAATATCCAACGCAATCGCGATAAAAGCGAACAATCCTAAACTTTAAAGAAGTCGCGATTTATTTTGTACATTTATTTCTTATTAAGATAATTAAATCTTTAATCATAGTTAGTTGTATGTCAGAATTTTTTTCTATTTTTATATATCAATGATGATATAATAAATTATTGACTTTTGTCTCGACAAAGGCGATCGACGAATTGAGATCATCCCAACTTTCCTCTATTTCGTTTTTTCTTCCTTACGGATACTTTCCTTTGGTAAAAATCATAGAACTTTGCCTGGGTCATGTGCCTTAAGAATTTCACATAATGAAATTAATGCGACGCTTTGGCAAATTGTTTGTAAGAATTCGAAAAGCAAAAGAAGTACATTAATTTTTTCGAGTTTTGGTAGTTAGTGATTTAGCAAAGAAAAATAAAGACAAAAAGAAGATAACGGCGTGTGCTCGTTGAAATGACATCTTTCGCGCGACACACATCTTCATGACGATCTTTTATTTCTTTTCATTTTAATGACTTGTGCAATAATCATGAATAATAATCATAGCTGATATAAAGTATGCGGGTGTCACGCGAAAAGTCACCAAACGGAACTTTGAATTGACTTTTTTATTTTCAAAATTATGCTATATTTTTGTATAATACTAATTTATTCAGTAAAACTAAAACATTTTTTTCTTCTGTTCATAAAACAGTAAAAAGTGATATTAAGTTTTGCAAAAATCAAACATTCCATAAATTATATTTTTTATGATATAATAAAAATCAAGAATGTTTATATTGTAAAAAGATATCAAAATGGAAAAAATATGTTAATTTAAATTCAAAGTTCCAATATCGAGCACTCAAGTGTGAGTTTCGTTATTTATTATTCAATGCAATCAAGCAGATGAATAAGAGGTTGAAAAGACAGTGGCGGTACTTAGCCGGAAAATCAGCCTTTACATACACACATGTATTCGTATCGTTGGCTTTCGCTAGATTCATGACGGCACTCATGGGGACAGCGGTTATATTCGAGCTTTTTTCTTTATTTTTTTTCTTCAATAGTATTTAAATGTCCCTCGGTCCCTTTTAATTTTCATGTACACCTTCTTCCTCATTTTCTTCGTCCTCCTTTCCACATTCTCTTCCAACCATTTTTTTGGTACTAACTCGATATTGCTCGCTAAATCAATAGATCTCGCGATTTCGTGTTGGATGTGTTTGTTTGGTATTATGGATGGCTAACAATGGTGACTGATGGCATCGCTTTACTCCTCGTCTGTACATGAATTTTCAAGGCTGTGTTTGGAGTAATATTCTCTTTTTGTCTTCTTTTTTTTCCTTTCAGTTTTTGCTCTCTATTTTAGTTATTCATCATATTGCATGAACATTTGGGCAACCTTTTTTTGTAAATTAAACATCAAAAACGAGTTTTGTGAATCGATAACAGAAAACTATTTTGAAACATGATGATTGGATATTACAATAGACACAGCCAGATTAGTGTTAAGGATAAAATAACTATTGAAGTTTGGTCACCAGTTTTGTTAGTTTTATCACAGTGATGTACTTTACCCTCGAAAAAATATGAGATAGACAAAGGATGAGTTGAATTATACTTTTAGATCTTAAGATATTATTATATTTAATTTCTTTTTCTGTTATTAAATTCTTGTAAAGAAACATTTATTTTTAAATGTTGTTAGTAATTAGTATGAGAATTAATTGTAATAATAACTTGTAAAGATTTTAGTATAACTAGTTAATGATAAAAGAATGACATAAAGCAATAAGTGAATCGTGTAACAAAAGTAATAACACTTGAGTTCTATTTTACATTTTTTCCCAGGGTTAATGTTACTGGCCAAACTTCAATGCCTTCACCGACAAACTGTAGAACACTTCAAGTTTTGTATATTATCATATTTTTGCATTTCTCGGGTTTCTCAACTGGGAAAAAGTATCATAGTTAATCGTTCTGTTTAATTCTTTGTAGTTGATTACTTGGTTACTTAAAGCATAAATACAAATTTTTCCTTATTTTTTTTACTCAAATTAAAATTTCTCTTTTTTGTTACTTTTTTTTATTAAATCGGTAGCGTACTTGAAAGAAACCAAAAAAGAAAAAAAAATACAAAGTACTGTGACGACTGACTTGCGCGTAGGAAAAAAGTCTTGAATATATATAAGAAAAAGAAACAAGTTATTTAATCATTAATATAATTGTGATTGCGAATTAGTTGAGCATCTTTTTGACACTCTGAACTGCCTTTGCTCTGGCGAAAGCTAACAACTTTTTTGCGTAAGCGCACAATACGTTAATCAATTCAAGTGGGATGAAACTTGTTTTAGTTTTTAGAGTCTACCTTTTAGCGTCCCTCTCCCCCCTTTTTTATCTTATCCTATTTTTACAGGTAGTTGTGACATACCTCTAAAATTATAGAACACTACTCATGAAAATATTACACAAGCACACTGATATCACAACTGTAAACTTCGTTTATATATAAATGATTATACATATATATATATACATATTAATACTTAATAAATGTAATCGTATTTCATGGTTATCTTTACGCTTGCCAAGGGTTGGTGATCTTTTCCTGAGTACCTTGCACGGTGGTCGTACTTTTTATCTTTCATTTCAATTGTTGTTTTTTTCTCTTTTTCATCATACTTTTTCACGATTTATGTTCATCTGAATAGGTTTTTTAATGACTATTATATAGTTTTTCAAAATATGTTTTTTTTTTCTTCATTATCATCTCAACTGTAATATATTTACAATTATAAATTACTTTAAGTATGTCTGACTTTAATTTTGCAGTTAATGTTGTCAAAATTAACTCCAAACCACTATTACAAAGAAAAATAATCTCATTGTGCTTGATTTGATACATTATTTTTAAAATTGATGATATTTTGAGATTCTTTTTCTTTGTTAATTGATATTTAACTTCAACCTACAATGACTAAATTTAAATACGAAATAATTGACTGCATGATGGTAAAAAATGAATTGGGTTTTAATCTTACAAGCATGACTGAAATATGTGACAAAAGTGTTTTCACAAATTCATGGGCTGTTGTTATATTTGACAAAAGAAAAAAGTACGGTCATCGATCCTATTTTGTCATCCACAAACATGACGGTGTTTACTGTCACAAAATTATCATTGAATCAATAAATATCTTTGAGAGACAAACTTTCACTAAATTAATTTGCAAATAAATTAATGATAAATAACAATTAAATAAAATTAAAATAAAATTAAAATTAGATAAGTAGCTATATTTGTTCATAATCAAAGATATTTATTATCTCACAACATCGCAATTATTAATACTAGTTCTATTTTATGCTAAAATAATGCAATTGTTTAAGTAGACGATGTTTGAAATGTGATTTCTTTTATTGGCCTAAAACTTGTTACGATAGTGACACAATAATACTGATTATCTGTTTGTGCACATTTATCTGGCATTAATTAATTGTCTGTAATCCTTCGTGGATGCATTGAACGAAAAAAAAGAGTAAAAGTTGTAAGAAAAAATCAAGAAAGAAAAGTAAAAATTAGTTACCAACATTTTTTTTCTTACTAAGCTCGAGTTGAAGGAATGCAGGTTCAGGCTAAGGCAACGGGGCTCCATGTGTGATGTTCTTACGATATTATTCCCGGGACTTCTGCTGTGACTGATGAATGGTGAACGGACATACCACTATATTTTTTTACTTGTTTTCGGTAAACTGGGCTCTTTTAATGAAAAACCAAGAAAAACCGTGTATTTTCTATTTTTTGTTGGTCTTCCAAAAGACAGCTTTATTTTCGGAAGAAGAGGGTTCAGAATGCAAGACGGCTTCATAGTTCACCTAATAATCCTTTTCATGTACAATTTACTAAAAAAACATAATGTTTTTGTGTTTTAATTATTTCTTTTATTTATTTAAATTGTTTTATTTTGGATTATTAATTTTGTATTTCTTGTTTTTTTTTTGTCTCTCTTCTAAATTTTGAACCCACTTTCCTTCTGAGTAGAAGCCATGTAGCCAAGGTTGAGAATCAAGTGAGAATGTCATGTGTAATTTGGCCGAGGGGACAAATTTGGTACGGTGTTTTTATATATACATATAAGTTTTTTCACGTTACAAATGGTGCAGTGTCGATCGCAAATATGGTAATGGGGACTCCTACACACAAAATACTAACTTCTGTGCTTCCAGGTAGGCCAAGTCAAATCATTATTTCTAACCCGACCAGAATGTACGATGGAATCCAGTGTCGTCGTAACTGATTTGGTTTATTTTCTTCTTACCATTGGCTGTGTGTTTTTCACTTTTAACTATTTTCCCCTTCTTTTTTCCATCTTACATTTATGTTGGGAAATCGAATTGTGCAAAAATGATCATATCTGAAATTAAATGAAACCTATTTCAAGAACAAGAATAAAATTAACAATTTGCACGATTCGAGCCATAATGGCATTAGCTATACGTTTTATCAATTTTATTATCTATAGGGTCATCCGGTGAAATTGCTGTTTTGGTGCTAAAACATTGTGTAACGTTTTAATTTTGTTGGTGTCACAAAGTGTTGTCATTGGATTTTTTTTTCCTGTAATACTTCGTTTACAATCTTTCAATACAAAACCACTATTCATTAACGCTCAAAAAACTATGATTGTGTTCTTCTTTTATTGACTCATTCGATTGATTTTTTTCAAGTAGTTGATCACATTAGACATTTTGTAGACTTATTGGTTTTTTTCATCTTTTTTTTCAATGCGAATGTTTCATCCAGGCTTTGCGATGTCAAGTATCTAACAACTTGTAGAATAGAAGCACAGCGAGAAGAAACCACCAGACAGGCAAAATTTTTAAAAAGTGGAAAAGAAAATAACATTTTTATGTATTTTGATTGAAATTTCGTTATAAATATGGTCAATTGATTCATGTAATTTGATTGATTATTATTGCAAAATGACAAGACTTGGAGTTTAAATCAAGTTTCTGTTCTTTATGAAATAACAGGAAGACTGATGATACCGCCACCGCCGGCTATCACCGCGAGCGCCATTTTTCCATCACCACCGCCGATCTTACCACGTGGACCGCCGCAATTTGGACCACCGTATACGCCGATTTTCTACTGGCCGTATCCTTCGCCACCAGTTAGTCCGACTAATTATTATAATCCAGGCAACGCTGGCGGTATCTCACCTATTACTCAACAACCAACTCTGGTGAGAATTCATATTTTTCGCCCATTTTGTATTACTTCTCTTTTAATTGTTTATAAGGTATTATTAAGATAAAATCACTGAAAATCAAAGATTCTTAATCATTAACTTAATGTTGCACTTAAGTCAATCAAATTTGCATATAAAAGGCGCAAGTAATTATGTAAAAGATGCACCGATTTCTGGTATATTATTGCTATTGAATTTTACATCGAAGAAGAAGTAATTACATTGTTACAAACTAATACTTGTTTCTCTGCATAAGGAAACTAATTGTTTTAATGATTAAATTCGAAAAATGATTGAAAAAAGGTTGATTTAATATTGCGATTAATAGAATGTTTATATAATTCCAGTTAACACCGGCCGAATGCATACAAATAATGCCATCTGAGCCACGCGTAGACGCACTTGTACCTGCAACCGACATGGATAAGCGCATGCCATTGCCTTCAATTCCAGGACTATACAATCAATGTATCGAACATCTGTTCATGGTCTGAGAATTCTTTTCTTTGCAATTAATATCCCACAAAGAAAGATGAACAGAAATACTGAATGAAATTGCATTTGAAACAAATGCAGATTTGGAATATGCCCACAAAAGCAATAGTTTAGTTTCGTAGCATCGACAATACAAAACAATAGTTTTCCTCGCGGAACTTGTCCTATCCCAGTTCCTTTGCCTTGCCTTAGAGCTCTCTCTATTTCTCATTTTATCCCATCACGTTTAACGTGAAGTTTTTTTTGCTTTAAAAAAGCAGCAGAAGATGAAGAAGAATTACATGTTGAAGACGATTTTTTTATCGCAACGCGACTTTAGCTCAATTTCTTGTATTTTAAAACTCTGACTCGGCAATTTTGTAGCTCCTCCTTTTCCTTTACACGCGATTCCCGCTGACACTCGATGCGCTGTGCTCAAGCGCGGTTTTCATTTTTCTAGTCTAGGAACGTGAGCCAACGTTGCAATAAAGAAAGTTTAGCATACAATTATAGTCGTGAATAATGTACAAGGTACAGTTATTTACAACTTAATTAAGTTTTTCAACCGGAAGACACTTTTTTAAAATCTTTTTTAAAAAATAAAATAGAACCTGTGAGGAGTCCAAAAAAGATGAAAACTATGTGCAATTTTAGTGCGATTTAAGATAAAAGGAAACATTATTAATTGGAATAGAATTAGATTCATATTGGAGTCATTGCAGGTTTTGTTCAAATGTTGTAACGATTTAAGGGCCGGCGACGTTATACAAAGATGTGTGTTTCTTTGCTCAAAACACAAAGGAAAAAGACGATCTGACAAAATGTCCTGTTTATTACCTAATTAAATTATGCTGTTACAGGACACGGCATTCTGCACGTTATCTGTCTTTAATGCATGATTTTTTGTTTTTAATGATAATCCTAGATATGAAGTAAGACAGACTTGGCGCAGAACGCTTCGTCAATAGATTCTTATGCGAATAAATTAACGTCATATGAAATATGTATGTGTATATATTTATATATTTATGAGAGTGTGAGAATGGTTTTTATGAAAGATCAAATAAAACAATGCAATGTTTTTAATCGAGACGAAAAGAATGGAAATAAAAATAAAGCCTTTTAATTGTTTGATTTATGAATACATTGTAAAGTAAGTTTAATATATACAAAAATTATATTTATGTATATATATTGTAACCGATAAGTTACGGATCCGCACACGACGGCCGAGCGGAAGAACTATCAGCTGATTGATAGTTCGTCACATGCCGACACCTGTCGTGCAAGCTCGGTGGCCCGGCACATCAGCTGGGAAATAGGCGTGAC
>JABFPJ010000479.1:0-40519 GCA_022817425.1 Gryon sp. ZL-2020 | reverse complement strand
AAAAAAAAAAAAAAAAAAAAAAAAAAAAAAAAAAAAAAAAAAAAAAAAAAAAAAAAAAAGAAATATAAAAAACTTATATTAAAAAGTATGCAAAACTCATGGAACTATTTTTATTTTGTCATTTCTATGGATACAAAAAATGCAGAACAATTTTAAGCTAAAAGCTCGAGCGTTTAAATTTAATGTAAAATCAAAAATGCAAATCGCTCAGCAGGATCGTGACATTTTGAAAAATGTTTAATGCCGGAAATATTGCTTCACTGTAGATGGAAAATCCGTATATTCGCGCCGCAGCGAGTTAATATCTCGTTGTCGCACGACGGCGTGATTACGAATGCAGATACACGTGCCCTGTCGATGTGCACATGTGTTGTATATCAACAATGTTTATACATATATAATAATTTATGATAATTCTCGGCGTGTTCTTATGGATAATTTCCGAAGAGCGAGCAATATATGCAATAAACCTTCATTTGCGTGAAATAGATTGTTAAATAGTATATTATGTATATTAATTTATCTATGCATTGTATGATCTAACATCTAAAGTGATGAACATTCTTTACCTAGTTAAGAACGGTAATTTGATGCGACATTAAATGACGGAATAAAGGATACTGTAAAATTATATGTGAAAGTGTAGACTACAAATGAACAATTGAGAATAATTAATTGAGAATAATCGATAAAAAGCAATACTTATTGCTGTGAATGCACGTGATAATATATTCATATTCTATTAATGCATTTTTCAGCAACTCATTAATATTCATATCATTTTGAAGTTTAATTTATGAATTGGATGAACTGCACATATCTCCGATGAATATTTTGTTATGCTAGTTTCAATTATTTTATAATCTAATCAACGAAATATAATGTTATCATTATCATTATGAATTATTTCAAATGTAGGAAATGTAAAATTGAATAAATATTGCAAAATACTATTTATAATTTCACATGTCTAAGTGACATATTGACAAGTTCAATATTTTGAATCATGTATTGACTTTATTATAATATTTTTTATGAAATTCATATTCCGTGCGAGTTATGTTGAAAAATTTTTTTTTTCGAAAAAACGAAAACAATGAACAATCATTGACATCCACCCTAGAGAGGATAATAAATAATGATTATGAAATGAAATGTGCTGCATGCCAAATATCTTTTAATTATGTGAAATAATTCAAGTTTACTTCTCCATAATTATACATCAAACGTCACGAATAAATTAACCCGACAGCAATGCACGAAACTGTGTACTTCAGTATAAAATAATAATCCGATTCGAAGTGCATGTAACAACAAAATATTAGCAAACTTCTTCCATATCGTTAACTGGAAAGCAATTCCTCGGTTCGTTATTTCACCAATGTTATATGCAATCTCGTTGAAATTATCAAAGCAATTAAATGTGCTCTTATCGGTGGAGAGCGACGCAGCGAACCCAATAAAACAAACATTGAACAAAAAAAAAAAAAAAAAAAAAAAGAGAAGGAAAGAAAAAAATGGATTAATTAAATCGTGTCGGTCTGAGCGAGTAAAAGTGACATCGATCCAGGCATGACTGACGGCTTAATTTTTGCCGCGTTATCGCAACAATCGCGAGCTTATAAGCGCAGTAATTTTCATCATTACGAGACCCTTTTTGCACGCAGCTTCAATAAAGACTCGTTTATGTGTTCAATCGCGATATAATATGCATATAAATATGTGTTTATGTCGTTCGATATAATAAGTCCCTATTGTCCTCGAGGGCCTGGGGTGCAAATAACGCGCGGGCCTTTGACCGATCGTGAGGTCACATGACGATGTAATTCAAGCTCTCCGCTGCTTCCTCCTCGACAGTATCACGTCGTTGCTCGTGGCTCACGTAGATGGCGTTCACGTGGAATTTTAATTTCATGAAGATTTAGAATGAAACTTCATTAAAGTTGAATGGGCCTATCCGTAATTAGAGGACACAGATTCAATGCTTAATATTCGTGAACAAAGCGAGGTCGCTCTACGTCAAAGGGGGTTATTAAAGAAGATACTCAGATTGCAAATGGACTGCAGATTCGGCGAAACTTTCTGCCCAAAGTCACCATTTTATTATTCAACCCAGAAATTATCCTTTGAAATATAATAGAACTAATTCAACGAATTGTGGCAAGTTTAGAAGTGTATATTATAATCATGAGTCGTGGATGAATCTTTTGTGTAATTAGTCTACAACGCGCGCCACTGTTCTATCGAGCGTATTCATGCCCGAAATCGCTACAATAATTTTGTTAGTGGGTCTTTTATACTTAAAAAGAAACATTGTATTGGAAAAAAACAAAAAAATTATATTATATTAAAAATAACGTAAATTTATTCTGACATGACATAAATCAGACATTTAATTTTTAAATATTAAATTTAAATAATTTCCTGCATTTTCTATAAGCTAGTTTTTTAAATACATTGGTTAAATGATACATGATGTTTTGTGCTTGATAATTAATTAACAGACCTTAAATTGGGTTAATTTATAATTAAACATTTGTAGAGAAATATCAATTTCAATGATGAATTTTATGAAATGAAGAATTAATCTATATTAATCAAACTAATTACTATTCTTGATTGAAATTATAATTCTAGTCTCATTTTGTTTCTTTAATAATAGCTTTCGCGCAGACAATAGATTCACGCGGGTGATTCAAATATTTTCATTTACACTTAAAACTAATCGTTTCGATAAGGCCGGAAATTGGAACGTTTTCGAAACCCAAATTACTTAATTAGAGCCGAAGTTACGAACGATGAAAACGTCAAAATGCAAATTCGTACCTGTGTCATTTACAAATGAAAGACTGAGCGGATGCATTAACTGTTAAAGATTAGCTTGGATGAAATTGCTTGTAACAAGTAAAGCGTAATCAACAATAACCTCGCAAACAATTTAATTCATTTTCATTATGGAAAAGTTAGTGCATTCTAAATTATATTTGATGAATTTCAATGCAATCTGTATACACAGCCATTGTAAATGCATAATGAAAAAATATTTGACAGAATTAAAAGCTCTTTGCAATGCTTCATAAAAAAATGTTTAACAGAAAATGAAACTTTATGTATAATAAAATGAAAAATATAACAAATAAACCATATGCCGTTTGGTTTGATTGTTCTTGTTGATAATGAAATATCGTCCAGTTTATAGATTCTTTTTTATTGTTCTTTGATGATAGTAAAAGTTATTTACAGAAACGAAATGTTTTAACTTTATTATTGCTGTTATATTGAAACTTCAACATAAGAAATTATTATATTTCTTGAATTTCTTTTACGACATTTAAAATGCTATATCAAAAGTACTGTATCAAACGATTTATATTATTTCAGTAAACTTACTACAATCTCTAATATCATTTTTTGACGCTATTAAACAAGTGTTAGAGCAACATTTGTTTTGCGTGTTTGTTCAAATAACTTGTACTTTGGTTGTATATCGATGCAAAGCTAAGAAGCAGTCCAAGTTGTGTAACAAATGTACGTCGAATTAATCACAATATTATTTTATACGGCGGCTGCAAGTCAAGTTTTAATGATGCAAACGTTATGCACAAGTCTCCGGACAAGAAGTTGCACGGAGTTTGCCTATATTTCCAAATGTTATACTTGCCCGTCTCGAGATAATACTACTTGAACGAAGTGAAACATCACGACTACAGTTTTGAAACAATATTTAACACAAAGCCATGTGTCACGTGCATAAAATTAGCACGATTTCGACAAGCGTATTCATAGCACGAATTTACTCTAATATGACATGCATTATATGAAGTAATATTATGAAATTACGTCATTCAAAATGGCCATGCAAATAAACGTTATTGTATTTTAGTTCGATTCGTATGGACAACGATGCGTTTGTTTGTCCGAATGTCATGACATTCGTGGATCGAATCTGTCATGAATTAATCAAATTTAAGATATACGCGTATATATAGGTGTACTTGTTATTTCGATGTCACGTATTTCTGGTTTTTTTTCCATTCGTATGAAATATCATTAAAATTGATGTAGAAGTTAAAATGTTGTTTGACAATTTTCAACTCGAATCATGAGTTCGGTGAATACAAACTAAAAGATTTTGCCATATCCAATTTATTCTAAGAATTTCATTTCATTTTATGATAGTAATGAATGAAATCAGGTTTTTAATTGGATGAATTTACGAAAAAAGACTTATTTTGAGTATGATATTATATCACATAAATAAAAATAATTTAATTAAACATACTTAGAAGTGGAATATTTTTATTGATAAAAGTATAAATTCCATGAATGAGCATACAAGTTTTTTACATAAATGTAATTTATTCAGAAGTATGTAAAAATGGGAAAGATATTATCAAACTGGCGCAAATTAATACGCCATTAAAGAGATTGCTACTGAAGCATTTCTAATTTTGCTGTTGGTGCTGATGAACCGTGCATAGACATTCTGTGAAGTTCGGAGTTTCAAACAATTAAGTGTAAGCCCGCTTAATGATGATCTCAACTACATACGTCGCAAAATCATAGGCCTGTTCAATTGCGATTAAAAAATTTCTTTTTTTAATTTTTAGATCATTAAAACTTACAGTTATCTGGTATTTTTCACTTCAGTTTCAAATCAAGTAATTCTTTGTGTAATTTTCGCTTTCATTAGAATTCCATATTTTTTATATTAAATATTTCAGTGTTCAAAAATGCATGAAATTATTAAAATGCATAAATAATTTGATATAATCTATTGAATCTAAAAAATCGAATTTGAGAAAAGAAAAAAAAAACAATTCATTCTTTGTCAATTTAAATTAAAATTCTGGAGAATGAAATGCATTGACTTTTCTTGATTAAAAGAATGTATATGTAAAACATTAAACTTGAGTTTTTTCAGTTAATCGGTTTAATTGAGTTAATCGAGTTTTTTTTAATTATTTGAGTTCTCCTATCGGTTTTTGTTTGTAATTGAATTATCGACTGTTTATAGAAATTAGTGTTCGATTTCACATGTCAAGCCTGGAGAAAATTCACATGTAATCGTGTTTCGAGACACAGATTGGACCACTTCGAAACATTCTTTTATTTGTTGGTATTTGAACAATTTTCAGTTATTGATTTATCCGATAGTTATTAATACAGAACATTTTTTTTGCTTCCGTTTGTACAATCTAGTCTATATTATATCACGATCCGTACTGCACTTCATCACTGCAGTTTCTGTTTTATCAAAAGCCCTTCCAACATCAAAAGACGAAATAGTTTTTTTCTCGCAGTTTACGCACTAAACTTTGACACGCATTTTTTATGTTCAAAAATATCCCATTCACTATTGTTATTTATTTGATATTGTTTCTTTTTAATTTAAAAATAAATTGTAATTTTTTTTGAAATCACATTGAAACACAATTTGAGTGCGTTTGTTATCTCAAAAGGAATTCTCGTGAATTTGCCTGATCGAAAAGCAAAGACAGTATGCAGTTTTTTTAAAATTGCGTATTGTTTGTGTCAGTGAATTCATTTCAGTAACGAAAAAGTTATACATTCATTTTCAAATATTTTTGATTGAATTGAAATAAAAAAAACGACAGTTTTTTTCAAAAAAAGTATTTTGAGTGACTAAAATTCACTATGTACTAATTTGAAATTCATATTAAAACAATTTATTTTCTTACGACGTCGTATTGTGAGTAGTAAGACGCTACGTTTGTTGCGGAAATGCAAATGAGCGATTTCATTGACACTCGTAAATCTAATTTTAAGTGCCAATTCTCTTTAAAGAGTTCATTTGCTGTTATTGAGTTTTGTCTTTTCTGTACTTGATCATAAAACAACACTTTTATATATGGAAATAAAAAAACAGCACTTTACAAACAACATTGAACCATTCTCGAATAATTACTTTCCTTCTTTCTAATTAACTTTATTATTCTTTAAACGTTATTCTTATTCTCAAATTTGTTATTGTAAAGTTTTATTTACAAGATTCTCAAGAAAAAAAGTCTAGAATATCCTCACGTTCGTATTCTATTTTATTGCGTATTGCAACCATGAAATTTCTATTGTAATTCTACGTGTTCGAAACGATGAAAAATGTCTTTTGTGTTGTTGTGTTTTTGTTTGTATTTAAAACGTCAGCCTAAATTACCGCTCACGTATCTGAATTTACGCAAATAATTTCTCCCAAATTTCAATTCATTATAAGCACCTGTCACATTAAAAAGCATTCAACATTTTCATTAATTCTATCGTACAATCAAATAAACATTGAAAACGTAAAAATACTTCTGCTTGAAAGTACGATGAAAATTTCAATTTTAATCCGCGTTTGTTGAAAATACCTTTAATTTTCAAAAAAAAAAAAAAAAAAAAAAAATTGGCTACATTGCGAAGAAGCTTTGAATACTCTTTTTTACAAAAAGACCAGTAAAATATTCGTTACACGCGTAAAGAATAAATTGCAAAATATAGAACGTACCGTTTCTGAAACAAGGCATTTTCATTTCGTGAAATATTCACGACACAAATGGTTGTATATATACGGTGCTCTTATGCGAAGCAAATTGAAGATGCCAAAACTGTCGTTAATTCAGGACGATCGAAATTATGTCATAGCAAACCGGACCTGTGATATCCATTAACTTGGTGTGCCTTCTATATATGCAAAGGTATTTCGCGACAGGAAATGGAAGAGGTCGAGATAGAAGTCGCTATTGTTAACTTGGTCGAAAGAATCAGCGATAGAAAGAGAACAGGAGGAGGATGATAAAGAGAGAGAAAGATATAGAACGAGAGAAGAACAGAATGGGAGCCAATAATTCTTTGTGCCATAGTGAACTACTAACTACTACTACTACTACTGCTACTACTACTATTACTACTACAAGCGGTGCTTTTCTATAGGCCGTACAAACGTGACCAAATAGGTATTCTCGAGGGAACATCTGCCCCTCAATAGTGCTGCATGGTTGACTGATCGCGCTCTATTGATTAGGATTCCAATTATTGCCTCAAATTGGCTGTTTTTATTTCGAATCCCATATACCCTTCGGCTGCCAAACATTGTATCCAATGCATCGCATTTTATCTCTTAAAAAACCATTTCATACAGTAAGTTGATAACTTGAGGATTTGCAGATGTGAAAAACAGTGGAAAAAATGCTTAAAAAAACAAGAATTCGATGTTTCATTCAATTGATTTATTGGTTCTGCTGTTGGTTTTTCAAACTTTTTTACCACTTTTAAGGAGCATTTATGAGATAAATGATGGATATAAACTTTTCAAGAGATAAAATTGGTCTATAACGAAGTATATGCCACAAAGTCGGATTGTAAAATAAAGCCATACAAATTGCATTGTCGGTTGTGTATGAGTTTTGAATTAATTGTAGATTTTTTTCTTAAAATGATTCGATACGTTAGAATATTATAACTAGGTTATGCCTACTGAATTATAGTGTAAGTTATTATTGGACAACAATACAGATTGTTATTTGCGCTGTATATTGTTACCTGAACCTGCGATAGTAGAGATTATATTATTAGATGAAAATCATGATTTAACAATAATCTAAATAAGTTTATAGAACATGAATGCTGCTCATTGTTCCCTCTATTCAAGTGACAGTATTATCAAATACGTGAATCACTTTGTCAGTTCCAATTTATGCAGCTTCATTTTTTGGGATGTCAGTTAACAATACCAAAGGTAATAATAATTGATTGAATGCATTACATATTAATTGTCATTTCTATAAAAATACATTTAAAATGGTTAATTGTTGCTTACAATTTGCTTTCATTTTTTGAGTTAAAAATGCAAAGTAGTAGCACAAATTAATTTATTTTCTACAACTTTCAGTAACATCGAGATATTTGGTGTCATATTTTTAATTTAAGCTGCTGTATATTAGAAGTGACATGAGTCAATTTTTTACTCAGGTTTCATGCACGCAACGTTAACACACGTTAAATTGCAAATACGAGCAACTCCTTGCTACGATGAGATCGCAAGTAAAGATAGCCTTGAAACGCGACTAAGAAAGCTGAACCAAATGTGATTCGATGCCGAATCAGATACATGTTAATTCATAGGAGTGCGCGCGTTCCAACATTCAACCAATTTTATTATCTCTAAAAGCTCAAACTAAATGCTTCCTCGAACTAAATTAAGACGATTTGCATAAGTGTGCAACCATGACTTTTGTTAATGCAAGTCATTTAAACGTATGATGGAAAATAATTTTATTAACAATATAATTGAACATTAATTACATTGTTTCAGATTGAATAAATGATATCATTGATATCAATGATATCATATCAAGCTATAGTTGTTATTTCTAGAAATATTCAAAAAGTGTGAAAATAAAATAGAAAAAGTTTTATCTTTGATTTTTACAAATGTTTTCTTTTTGAAGTATCACTTAGTGATTATGCTTTGTTAGATGTGGTCATTCTGACTGATACCGACTATGTATGCTTGAATAGCATGGACAATTGAAATTAGCTTAGGGGTTGTTGACGTATATACAATATACCACAATTTATACAGGAACTACTGACGCGATGCATAGTGGGCTGACTTGTAAACAATTATTGTTATTATTGATTTCTAATGTTATTATTTTGATTATTACTGCAAGCCATGCAATTGGAAAGAAACGAAAGATTAACAATGCAACTGCAGTTCCGATGTAAAAGGAAAATGAGACTAATCTCAACTATTTAAATTGTGCGAAGAAGTACAAAGTTGCTCGAGATTTTATCGACCTTATTTTCAACGATATCTAAACAAAATCGCAAGCAGTTCTGGAAATGTGGGGCGACGATCTCGGTTCTGGCTAATTCAGTCACTATTTGAATTTACTTCAGATTATCTTGCAGCGCTTTGTTCGACTGCACTATCGACTTCGAAACTATTCTCCTTGGCTAATTGCAAGTTGCATATACTGATGCAACTGTTAGATTTCATGAAGAAGTAAGCCATCTTTTATCTTGAAAATTACAATTGTGTTCACGGGAAAAAAATGTAGTCGCGTCAACAAAATGCACATTATCGTTTGACATGTGTTGATTTAACTTTAAACAATGTTCATTTAACCATATATGTAATTGCTTTAAAATGAAAAGTGAAGTTAATTAAAAAATGCTTAAGTTAAAAAAATATTACTTTTGGATTAACGAATTTGGATGGATTAACGAAGTGTTTATGAATTTATTGAAATTGAAAGTACTGACAATTATACTAAATATTATTATATAAATTGGTTACAATTTGACATCGTTTTTCATTTATATTTGTGAGGTTATGTTTTTAATGTTTTCAGCGCCTTTTATTTTGCACGTTATAGTTATGCTAAATAAGTTGTCAAAGTAGAGTCAATTTTGAATTAGGTTACTTTGATTCGACGTTGACTTAATAATTTACTTCTAACGTTTCAACAAAACATTAATTTAACATCAAATATTGTTGGTATAACTACATTTTTTTCTTCTGTGTTTGATAATTTAAATCATCTCCTAAAAAAATTTTAAAGTACAAATTGAAATAAAAACAAGTGCAAAAAACTAGATGCAAGCAGATTTTACGCTTTTCGTTAATTATATAATTAAAAATGTTAACTTCTAAAAAATGGAAAAAAATATTGAGTAAACTGCACTTCTCGTGAAAGTGGTGTGACTATTCTGTTATTTCGGAGCGACATATACAAGTTTAATAGTTAATTAACGTGTATAACACGTAAAATACGATTACGTGACTCGTAAAAATCCCAACTAATTGTATTTGTTTTTTATACAATGGAACTACGGCAGCGACGGTAGAACATAACAAAAATAAATTACATATTTATTTAAAAGCACGAGTGCATTAGTGCTTCCTGTTTTTCATCGTCCAGAATACAGTTGCAAATAATATTACATTTTAAATTTCTTCACAATTTTAATACATTTACATTATGAAATTAAATTGTTAAAATTACATTGACAAAAAACTACATCCAAATTGTGTTAACCAACGCACGTTATATTGACAACCTAATTAAACATAGTCAACCAATAAAATATTCAAAAATAATGAAGTTAGTTAATGATAATGACAATTAGTT
The DNA here is from genome assembly GCA_022817425.1 of Gryon sp. ZL-2020. Taxonomy (NCBI): domain Eukaryota; kingdom Metazoa; phylum Arthropoda; class Insecta; order Hymenoptera; family Scelionidae; genus Gryon; species Gryon sp. ZL-2020. The sequence continues at coordinate 30,383 of JABFPJ010000479.1, read as the reverse complement.
GCAAATTCCTCCAATACTCATAATATAATAATAGAATGTAAAAAATACTTTATATATTTATAGAAAAATGAAATATATATTTAAAAAAAAATATATAAGAATGAGTAACTTAATATACCAAAATAGCAATATTCTATTTATATATAATTCAATAATATGATTATTTAATGAAGACAAGCTAAAGTTAAAACTCGTTTGTACAATTTAATTGGTAGATATAATTAAATTTTTGCTGAAGTCCGTAATTGTACAAATTGTGTTCCATACATACGACAAGTTTTTTTTAATCTCACATAAATGCAATTATTTATCTGCTTATTTATAAAATGAATTCACTGACATAAACTGCATACTAAATAGGTATTCTGGGAATGTCAAGTTTTGAAGGATCGATGATACAAATGGTTGTAGTGTACAGCTTGTCACTTATGCAGCTGTGGCGTTGCACGATGATGCACTTGTCGCCACAGGAAGAAAGGGATGTTAGGTTTAGTTTGGTGCGTGCTTTAGCTTTACGGTTGAATCTACGGTGATTGGGCACACAGCGAATACCTATTTGCGTATCCTATCGGTTTGAGCATGATTTGACGAAATCCAATTTTCGGCATTACTCAATGCATAACAATTATTCTGCGACGACTAAACACTCAACAATCAAACAATTCACAAGTAAATGTCACATGTTGATGCTTTACTTAAATTAAAAAAACAGGATTTTACAAAAATTGTAATGTATTAATATTATTTTCAATTTTACATTCGTATTTAATAGATAAACAGGACATTAAAAAGTAAATATGATGTTTTGTTCAATTTGTAAATAAATTAAACAAAGTTCTAAAATAAAATCTCTAAAATTTTTATTTTATTACATAAAATGCGACAATATTTTTAAGCATATTCTATTATTTCAGTCAACGTAATTAATAAATGAGAATAAAATGTATAGTAAAGTGAACGTAAACATTAAATTTAAATAAAAGCTTTGTTATCAGTAAAGTTCATATTACTGATAATACAGTCTAATGAATAAATTGAATTTCCAAGTAATCAGTCAAGTTGAAATTTGCTTTTGGCACTTCATAAACTATGATTTTATCCTACATTTCTTTTGTAACTTATAGCTGAAACTTAGACTAATAAAACTTTGACATGTTTGTACAGTGTTAAGTATACTTTATGTACTTAAGTTAAATATACAAATATACATAAATAAGATCTCGTAACTTCATATTATAATCAAACTTTTGAATCAAATTTGAATATTACTTTTATCATAATTCCAAATGTAATTTTAACATATGAGTCTTGTATCTCTAAAATTAGTATTATAATATTAAAAATGTCCAGTTGAAATCAAAATAATAATTATTATTTTCAAATTATTTTCATGTTTACTATATAATGTCATTTATTTTCATATTTTCAAAGCGAAATCGAATTCAATTTAAATGAGTGATTGGATTTACTCGTCTTTAATCAGCGAACTATGGAAGCTTTAGCGAAGAAAAGGAAGGGGAGTTAGTCCGACCGCATTAACCGAATTCCGTCAAAGTCAGAGTCACTTGTGCGCAAGCCTTTCTCTTGAATGACGCTCGCATTACACGAATTCGCGCGCTTTACTACCTTCGTTTTGCCTTTCTTGTTCATATAAAGTGCACCTAAGAAATGAATTCAGTGTCACGGCACTGTCAAAAAAAGCTCAGTCAAACTTCATTTTTCAGTCACTCACAGAACATTCGACCTGAATAAGTCGAGGGATACTTCATTATGAAGTGCAATTTGTCAGTATAAAGTAAAAAAAGATGATGAAATTGATAAAAAATTGAATTAAACATTTTTGAATATTAAATATAAATTCTTATAAATTAAATATTATTTAATGCATAATTATATTAATTTATTTATTAAACTCCAACAAATAATTTTGAAATGAATTTTTACTCAATATTTATGAATTAAATTGAAAAATTACACGAGATATTTTCAACTGATAATATTTATCTATATAATACTTTTTTACTAATATATTAACATTATACTGGAAAATACTGGAAATATAATGTTTTATTAAAATAATTTTTTAAATTATTTTAATATAAAATTGATTTTAATGTAACTAATCTTAAGTAGATGGTATAATCATTTTTCATTCAAAACAGTAACACAGCTTTTGTTTTATAAATTGCTGTGACCAATTATAATAAAATATAATGATGTCATAAATGTTTTATGTATCATTCTGCAATATAAATGAGTTTACTCGATTTGAGAGAAACTCGTTCAAGGCACTATTTGAAGCTGAATTCATTTAAGACCTAATGAAAATCACATACATTACAAACATCTCTACGGAATTATTTATGATGCTCAATCATGCTCTAATCGAAATCTATTGGTTTGATAACTATCTTTTCGAAGTAAGCACTTAATAAACGAGTTAAAGGATACAAATCCAATAATTTAGTTGTTTTTGAATTACATATTCAATAGTTCAAGCAATAAAATTATTTTTTGAATTTGTTACTATTTAGTTAAACTATTACGTATAAACATTCTTATATAATTCAGAGTAAAATGAGTTTTTATAGTGACTAGAAAATTTGTTTAAGTAGAGTATCTATAATGATAAGTCATGAAACTATTTTATAAAAATTTATAAAAAAAGTGTCAATTTTCTACAAAATTCGTCTTAGGTAATTTATAGACAATTGTCCGTAATATAAAGGTTGAGTTTTGAGTTCCAAATGATAGGTAATTTACTCAAAACGATTGGATATAATAACAGCGTTGGCCAACAGAAACCGTTTATTAATTGATTGATGATTGGCTACACAGTCTATCTATTAGAACAAAAATGTTAAAAATCATGTCTGAAACTGAATGACACTAATTACAGTTAGAAAAAAATACTTGAAAGTAGGCGAAGTAAAAATCCTTTAGTATTACAAGAGTGATACTTCCTTTTAGTAAAGCAATTTAAATAAAATTGCGATAAAATCATATTATACGTGTTAAATTAAAAGTAAATATAATTATTCACACAAATTATTTATCGAATGTTTTTCAGTAATGTTAAATTTTCGTTATAACATTAATGTTATTGGAAATCCATCTGCTGTATTTTAATAAGAACCATTTTAATAACAACATAACATTTGTTTACTTTTTCGAAGAGATTAAATTTAGAGCATAAATCACTGTATATTATGAATAAAACATTATGTTTGCAAATTTAATACACTAGTGAATTTGTTATACATTCAACATGAAGTCGAATATTGTTAAAGTAAAATTCAAATTTTGAGTGATTATGCCCTAGGTAATTATAAATAAACATGGAAACATGGTAATGTGAGAGGAGGGTCAAAGTTCATATGTTACCTTTACTTTAGCTGGGAAAGTTAAAATCCATGATGATGGATCTCGAAATTTCCTGTTTCGCGTATTATTTATTATTAAATTGTTTAAATATAAAACACGTTACAAGTTTTAAAGGAAAAACATTCATATTAATGACAATAACTGTCCTTTTAACTTACATTACATTACATTATATAGACGATTTTGTGAGTGTTGTAATAGAAAATTAGATAATATCAATTAATTTTGTAACACGGGCATCGAAAGTGTACTGTTTACTTTTTAAATTTAAAATTTTTTATTTTAATTTTTATACTTTGCTTCTTACATTTTATTTTTTACATTGTAATTTTTACTTTTTTATTTATTACACTTTACATTTTACTTTTTACATTTCACTTCAGCGGTCCTCAACACTTTTCGACAGCTTTTGCGCGAAATCTGCCGCTATCTTCTCGCTCATTTAAAATTGTTTACTTCCGGTTCTAGATATATAATATACCTATTTATTTCCCACGAGACATTTTATGTTGCTATATTTCGGAATTCCAAATTTATTATAATTAAGAAACAATTACATTAGAATTAAATAAATACTGTATAGTTAGTTAGATGTTAATCATTAAATTATAATATAACCTATAATTAAGTTATAAAGAAAAAAGTAATAGTAAAATTTTATGTAATTATGTTATTGTTTTTCGTTTATATATAATTCATAAATAATTCATGTTGAGCAATGAATATAAAAAAACGTTTAATGATTGCGTTATTTTGGTTTACTAACTCATTATAATTTAAGAAATAAATCTCTTTCAATTTTATGATATTAATTATTTTAAAGGAAACTTGCATATTGATAATTTAATGTCGTACTTGATTAATGTACGAGATTCCGAAAATAATTCTAACAATGTATCCGGTTATTTGTTTCCAAATAATTTTCATATATCGTGTGAGTAACCCATAGAGGTTATTTTAAAGCTCAAATCCTATTTTGCAAGTTTCCATAGAAAGGATGCAATATTCATCAATTCAATCCACAAAAATTAAATGCAACATGGAAAATCCTTTAATCCTTTAATTAACATGATTTAAAATTTGGTTAAATTCTACCGAAGATGAGAAATAATATCCATAATTAGCATTCGTCGAAATAATTAACAACAAGATCGAATAGATAATTAGAAGCTTGTAAAGCTTATAACATCATAATCTTCCGAAAGATTAATTAACGGCATTGCCGGTTCTCAACACATAACTCCACTTTTTAATCGCTAGATGCACAAAATAATTAAACATGTCGTCGCAGGGAAGTTTGCATCGACGCGGTAGATGAAGCGCTGCGGTCTTCAGGATATTCGTCTGCTCTAATTAACTGTGCAACCTCGCTGCTATCGTACTTTACCCCTTTGCCACCCCTTTTCTTCGTTTCTGGCACATGACTTCCGGCCAGGCAGAAGTTCTTGTGATCTTGCGAAATTGGAATAGGACTGGTTACATTACGGAAATATATATGCGTAATATATCCTGATTTAAATTGGGTCGCACCAGTCGACTTAAGCTTTCTCTCTTTCTCTCTCTCTCTCTCTCTTTGCATTTTCCTCTTTTGCCCCTCTCAGCACTGAGTTTGCAAACTATTCATCGTTTGTCCGCGCGATTTCCGGAATTCGCGCCGATCGTTCTTCAAAGATACTGCAGATGCCAGGCTGACGGTGATGAAGTAGTAAAGTTGCCGGACAATCGTTTGTACCGATTTTCTGTTTCTTCGTCCAATATTTGGAGGCAAACCAAAATTTCAACCGAATCAAAATTTGCATCTAATTTATGGCGTTAAAACGAACGACGCCCCGAAAAAGCACGCGACGTTCATTTTCCCGGGACGAACGGCGGGCAAATGAATGTCGTTCGGATTGTTCGGAAATAGAATTATAAACCCGATTAATTCACCCGGTCGAATCTGCATTCAAATTTATGTAAATAGCATACATGAAGACTTCTTTTGAAAAAGTCGAACCAACCGAACAAATATCTGTATCGACATTTCGTCCCGAAATTATTTTGATTCTGCATAGTTTCATGTGCATACTTTTTGCGAAATCGTTTTATACTAGACTTATCACGTGATTTAGAAATACGATATTGGTTCACCCACCCGAATTTTCCTTTAAAAAATGTACAATCAATTTAATCAATTAACAAATTGTAATCATTAATTTGTTGCACGGATTTCAAATCTTTAATTGAAAATAAGCATGAAGAAGAGATAATCTATTCATGTATTTTGCTATTTTTTGTGTTTTAAATACAAAGAATGTTATTACAAGTTCAATTATAATAGCCCTCAAACAAATTTCAAAGCTGAATAATTGCAAATGAATTCAGAAAGGGAAGATTTTTTGCATTATACGATTAATTATACGTTTTATTAAATAATTTCAGCATATGCATAATCAATTACCATACATTTTCAATTTGCAGTTAGAATTTTGTACAATGGCATGCTTTCATCATTATTCACATGCATTTTATTGAGTAATTTTATTGACCGCATATTCAAAAAATGGGCAAATTTTCAAGCCAGAAATTTAACTCGTGTCCATTACAAAGTTTGTGTTATTCTAGATGCACAATTGTGTATACAAAGTATAAAACGCTTATGCTTGTCGAACGAGCGTAAATTTTTTTTAATTAATACTCAACGAAACACATTACACGAGCTATTTTGTTGATTAACCCTCGGCACTATCATGAACATGTTTTTATCCAAGTGTGTGTAGCTATAGAAATAATTATCTATTGAGAAGATATTTATAGTAAATATCTGGTACACGCGAGAAATTTGCATACAAAATGAAATTTTCGGTCCGAGCTGCGCGGCAACGCATGGTTTTGTTAATTATGTCGACCTTCTCAGAGGGGATTAATATTTCATACTATGGAGCACCAAACTAATAAATCAATATGCGACACAGAATGTATAGAAAGTAGTTACACAGTGCTTTTAATGGTTCGTTTGCTGGAAAATATAAACCCCGAATAAAGCCAGTTTTTACTGACGAACGAAATGTCGCGTTTTTTCGTATAAGCTACAGTGACAGTGATCATCGTAGTCGCACTAACTTTAATCTCTTTGCACAAAAAATATGTATCAATTAAATGACAAGTTTCCTTTGAAAAAAACTGTTTTAAGATAAAAAGAAATATAAGTTAACGAAAAAACGTTATATAACTACTCATGTTTAATTTTTTTGTATTTCATTAACTGTGTACTTTTAATCAAAGAAGTTCTCTTGAATTCTTAACTTCGCAGTAATTTCATTTTTATTTGATTCAAATATTTACAAATCCCTTGCACTTCTGATAGAAATAATTACATGAATTATATGTTCAACGCAATTTGAACTTGGAAACTATATATAAATACATGCAACTGGTAAACTATACATATTTGTATTTGGAAATAAAATACGTTTAAAGTGAAATATTTTAAATAATACTTCAATAATAATTCAAGATTTCTAAACCTGATAATACTATTTTATTAAAACATCTTATATAAAAATATTATAAATATTTAAAAAAAAATACGTATGAACTTTTACAAAATATTGTAATACAGTCAGGTTTGAAATAATAAAAATTCGGTTGTTGCACAAGTCGCTTCAGATTTAATAAAACAGTAAACAAGAATTTGTAACTTTCACAATTTTAACTCGCTTAGTATCAAATTTCGTACAAATATTTTTCAAACCTTATTAGACAACTTTGTCGTTTAAAGTTTTCAAAAGTTTGGCCTCTTTCTATACTTTTATTTCTTCAGTGTAACCCTTGCTGAGTAAGAAAATTCGTGTCCAGACTGTTAATAAAATATAAAAAAACAAATACATTTCAGTTATAAAGGTTGTAATAAGATATATAGTATAAAAACATAAAGCTTTAATTCGACTATTTTATTCTAATATTGAATTATTATAATTTTATGTGAAGAAGAAAGTCAAAAAAATATATATTTTATGATATTTTCTTTCAAAATTGCAATCCTTATATATATATTAATGCAATGAAAAAAATTTGAATAATCCATTTAGAAAAATGGATGAAAGCCGTTTACAAATCAGTAGCAACTGATATATGTCGCAAAATTGTATGAGACAGAAATGTTGATTATGTAAATTACGTGCATTACCTTAACGCGCGTCTTGAAAACAAGCCAGTTCTTGGTAGTGATTTCGGCCAAAAGGTGACAGACACCGCCTTTTATCGCAGGATAAATAACGTTTGAATGTAGCATTGTTTTCGAATACAGATTGCACGATGTCGTGCAATAAAATGTTCCCGATGCCGTTACGAGTTTGAACTTGTGTCTACGTTTAATGAGCTATTCATCTTCTTGCAAGAGACCTTTCCATGAAACGAGCAAACTTTTACCCGTCAAACCAAACGAGTTAAAATTGAGCCCTAAAGACGGCTAGTTAACGCGCACTTCGGAAGTACTGAATTACTTGGTCACGGCTTCCGAAGCTGCGGCGTGCCAACAAGAAATTTGAATAGGTTTGAGTTAAGGTTTAAGGTAAATTTGCTGATTCTATGAGCAGTCCTTTCGATAAGTTTTTTAATGAATATTCAAATTTAATTTTTTGAATTCACGCTAAAACATTTTACTGTATTCAAAAATTGTATTCACTCCAATGAGGTTACTAAGGTTTAAATGAATAATTATCTAACATTTCAACTGTTGTGTTATTTTATAATACTGATATAATTATGTAAATTTGTATATAAAAAGTATATATTTATGAAGCATTTTCTTGACTAAATAATTTACCTGCACTTTTTTTGTTTAGTTTAATTACTTCCCTTTGGTTTGAAATTTAATGAGCAAGGGATTTTTGGAATACTCGCGCATTATCCCAGCCACAGTGTCTTTGTATGCAAGTTCGTTTGCTTTATTTCACTGCGACTGTTTCTGTGTACGTCGAATTTTATTCGTGCACATATACGGAGGATTTCGCACACGTAGCCACTAAATACCGCATTGTTTGCAAAACATTTCCGGAATACCATGCAAATATCTGTTAAAGTACGATATTCATTCAATACACTGTAATATAAGCTGCTTCATAATATTCAATAATATTTGTTGAGTTAAGATATTTTATGTATTTAAGGTATTTGAAATAATCTTTTCATCCGTGAATTAATTCGATCGTGTATTGTATACACAACCGCATCTAAAATAATACTAAGGGTAATCGCTCGAATCATTCTCATTATTCAGTGTAAAAAACCAACTGTTTTCCCTTTTGTGGCATTATATTTAAAGTTAACTACTAACGTAAAATGATAAAAAATGCTACATTAATTGTTACTTTTAAGTTAAAGTCTTTAAACTTCAATGATCATCAAATGCCACAAACTTTATCAAACCTACATTTTACCATTTAAGTACCTAGTTTTTATCATTTAATAATGCATTCAAATGTTTGTATAAACATTGGAAAAATATTAAAAGTGTAAAAACTCACCTAGACAGCGGACTGTTGATGATGTAATGCGTATAGTAAAAAATACTGGCAACGGATACCAGAAGGAGTACGGCGATGCATCGTTTGACCGTAGCCTGTTTGACGACGCATCGTGGTCCAATTGTGCCCAGGAGAGGCACCGTGGCGTCGCCAGTTGGGATCTTCATCACGCTCGATCCTCGCTAAATCCGCGTGACGCTCGATTTGCCGGCAGTGTCGCATTGATCACAATCCACCACTATTTGCACCATTTACGTCGTCGTCGAAACGTGCCTCCAATCAATGCAACCAGCAGCGATTTCTCGCGAATCCTTGCCACAACTTGTTGCTGCGTTTTCGCAGGAATGTAAGCGCCATCTTCCATGAGGCCCGAAATGACGCTGTCTTGTTAATCACGTTTAACCCATTTGTGGACAGTGGTTGAACCACCACCACAATCACCCCTCTTCGTCTCGTCCTGTGACCTTGTCAATAAATACACTCACGCATTTCTGTAGCAGACCCTAAACCCGGGTCTTTGCTACCGATATTCAACCCAATTGCAGAATCTAATCAGTAAATTCCCATTGTCACATTGAAATACTCAATGATCGATGTAGCACGATGTTTGCGATGCAAGTTTCATTGCCGAGTCCTTTGTTTTGACTCTTTTTATTCCTGCTTGACGGCCCTTAGCAATGACTTACGTAAATGTGTAAACTCGTTCATTTTGCGTGTGAGAGACAATACGCATGTTGTATCTCTTGCTTTTTACCACTTTCAACTTCCCTGAAGCGATGTCAATTAAAGACGATATAAAGCTGCTGCTTGTGCTACCCGATATTTCGTTCTTATCCGGGAAAAAACGATGACCACTTTTATAGATGATTCCGCTATTACGTCTGCTTGATGGTATTGTACTTTCCTAAAAATAAAACAAAATCGAATGTTAGATATTGGAAAAGCCGCAAAACATCTTAAGGCACTCAATATCAAACGGATCTTTAATTGTCCACTTGGATATAATGCCTTGTCAAATGGCAGTCACATCGAAATGCCAAACTAATACCACGTATTTGTCGTGTCTTATGTCTCTGGACGTTTGTCAAAGTAGAGTAGCGTTATGCAATGCAAGAAAGAGATAAATTAGATGAGTATGGGACGTGAAAATACATTTGTTTAACATGAATATGCTGTACAGTTATGTCAAGAACAAAACATATGCGCGACCTTTTCTCTATCATTCGCGGTTTTCTTTCTACCTCTGCGAAATCTTTTGTACGCTAACCTCCTGGGGGCTGACCTGACATTTTTCAAGACGGAAATATTGATATCTTTGCAGACCTGCCGACCACACGAACTACTGAAACGGCAGGGGAAAAAAACTGCCGGCCAATGCTGACTCAACGAAAGTTTTGTTTTGCATTCGCGGTTCATAATATAGATGATTTTATTTTGTCGAATCTAGGTGAATTCGTAAATAACTTAACATTTAAAATATGATATTTATCCATTTTCTGCATAACTGAAATATATAAAGTATTAATGATAACCGAAAGTTATTTATTGTTTTATGTTTTTTAAGTGTGTATGCAAATAAAATAGAAAGATAGCATTTTTTTATTTATAAATGCAATATTAAAAAGTATGAATAAATTAAAATGATTATCATTTTCGTTCGATGCTTTGAAAGATTCGAATCAACTATAATGTATAATGCAAGTTCACAAAAAATATTTGCTGATAAAGGTAATAAAAATGTTATAAACAGTTCAACGGGAATTTCCTAAGCACTTCGTCAAAAGTGCAATAACATTCACGATAATGAATCATTGGATGTTTATCTTTCGATTTTCTGCCTAAATGATCAGTTTTGTTGCAAAAAACCAATAGTACGAACAAAACTCCATCAATTACCTGAACACGAATTTTTGGTGGCCAAGCATTGATTGCGACTTTAAATCATTCCTTATCGATTAACTGTAATGATGAAATTTTTGTTGCGAGTCTGGAAAAGTGTAGATCAATTCAATTCCACATCGATGTAATCGCAAAAATGATTACATCGCATTCCCTCTAGTGGATTATTCATATTTTTTAATTCATCTGAGCGCTCTGATCTAGATAAATTTCTTTTACTCTTTTTTCGAATCTTAATCAACTTTTTTCAAATTAAAAAAAGGTTTATATAAAACATATGAACTTGCACGTTTATTGTTCTATTGAACAACTTTTTGAGAAAGAAAATAGGTTTCAACAATATATCAAACAATATTTAAAAAATATATATCATAATAAATATGGAAATTGAATGGCGTACGTATTTTTGCACTTAGTTTACATAGTTTTTACGGTTCCACTTCCGCTGAGTGTTTCATCTGAATTGCTATTTGTCGAGTCTCACCATCTTAATCTCGCGGGTCGCTGATTTTCGCTTGATATTTTGAAACTTAGCGATTTTGCTGGGTCAATGAAGAGACGGTGTAGGCTTAAGTGGAGCGTGAAATCTTTGCCAAATGTCTGTATATACGCGATATCGGTTTTCATCTAAAACACACTGAATTATTGTATCATTTTCAGTTATACGTCTTTCAGTTTATATTCGCCGCACAATTGAATTTCCGCCTTTGTAAGTCGAAATATCCTTACAAATTCTATTCGCATGATATTATTCATCTCAATGAAGAAACAGTCTTTGAGCAAATAAAGCGAACTGAAAGCCAAATTTTCTGTATTTCAAATTAAAACAGTAACCTCTCAAAGTTAATGATTTTCATTGATCAGTATAATATATGTTACACGTGAGTAATTGTCTTGATGTGTTTCGATACATATAAATCTGCGGACTTTTTCACTCGGATTATAAATATAATTTATACGAAAATTCAAATTCGTACGTAAAACAATTTTATTTTGATAATAAGATTTACATATCCATGAAATCAAGAGTATCAAAAATCGAGAGCGAAAAGTTGACTAAATAGATATTTTATAACATACGGAAAATATATTTCTAAGCGCCACCGGTATTCGAGTCAGCAAAAAATTACCATTTCAAATTCGAAAGTTATCTCGTGAGATTCAAATGCTATTTGAAATGATAATTTTTGTCACTACAAGTAGTACACGACCTTCCAAATAAGGTGTTGAATTTAAAATTATAATTCCGTACTTTGTATATTTTTGTGAAACAATTTTTTTCTTTTAATTATTTATTGTAATCTTTTCAAAAATTACAAAAATATATTCATTTAATTGATACATAAACTACAGATTATGTTATTTTCCATAGTATTTTCTTTTTAATATCTAATTAACATTGGACAATATACATTTATTATTTTCAATGTATAATTAAAGCGAGACTGATGCAATTATTACAATTGTCATATTGAAATGTAAGCGAAGTTTAATAATAATAATTATAACAATAATAATAATAATCATCATCAGAATAATAATGATAATAATTACAAAAATTATTTCAAATTATTAAGTCTATAAATGTATGTAAATTTTTGAACATCCTCGATAGACAAAAAGTATATTTTGTTCTACTCCTTTTTTTGACACGACTGAGCTACTAGCGGAAATCGATTCTACAGACTCCCTGCTTGCTGCATCTAATATCTTTTCATTACCTGCCGCGCTACACGACGTTTGCATTCGCAGCATTTCTCTTTGATGGATCGATTCATGCACGACTGCAATAGCACGTATCATGGCATCACCAAAGGACTACTGCAACCATTACTAAGGAGGTCGACTCTTATTCGAGATTTATTTTTTGATTTCCATAGTCCTTATTCAGCTTGGAAATATTCTCAACCTTTAATCCAGTTAAACTTACAAAGAAACGCACTTAAATTTTTTGGTGAAGAGCTGTACTGATATGCAGAAAATTATTTTATGCAAAGATAAACATGTAGTGTACAGTTTAATATATGAAATAGTAAGATATAATAAGAATAAAATTAATGAAAACCATATCACTTTTATTTTACTTCTGCATGTAAATATTTATCTGAATATAAATATTAAAAGCAAAATATCATTATGGCAAACGTAACTTTTTGTAATATGTACATAGAAAGTGGTACTTTACAGTATTGTTTTTTGTAGGGAAAGTAGTACACAAAACTGTGCCGTAAGGTACCATTTTCACTGTACTTATTTTAACTGCTATAAAAAAAACTGTACCGAACTCATGCGATATTGACAATTGCGACTCGTACAAGTTACATTCGTCTGTAATCATCAACTTTTCGTATTCATTACGTAATACTACTTTTTTATATTAATTCTTTTTAAGCATTATAAAAGCAAAAATTAGCTTTTTGTTTTAATAATGCATTAAAACAATTGATATGGTGACTTTTTTCAGAACGAACGTTTTTAATATTAAATAAAAAAATTATTATCTATTGATGTTTGCTGAAATGAAGTTTATTTTTCTATTCAAATAAACAATGTATGTATAGAAAATTTAAAAATAAACAGATGCATTTTCAATTACGAGCAAAAAAACTGATTCTAATAACAGTTGGATGTAAATAAAAAACTCGAAAATATGACTAAAAGTTCTAAAATAACACTCTCATTCAATCGATAAAGTCTTCTTTCGGTATTATTTCCGACGTTAATTGAAAAACCAATTGTTCAGATGAATATTGTGGATGATCATTGGTCTTTTATATTCTGAATAAATTTTTCATTCATCTTTATTCATCTTTGACGTCTTTTCTTTAAACACGCGTTCATGACGGACGTTTTGTTTAATTATGACTTATATGATTATGATTTATCAATTAAATAATAAGATAAATTAATTTTAATTGAATTGTGATTATATTCATTATTCTTTTAACAAACAACACAAGATTCTTTCAATAAGTTTATTCATATTTAACATGAAATATATTATATTAAATTTATTATATACATTTTTTAGCAAAAACGCGCATAATATTAAAAAATGCGTTTCGATTGGCATTATAAAATGCATAACAATGCGTAAAATGTCACCCAATTTCAATGTTCCAGCATACAAAAGTTAAAATTAAAAAATGTTGTCGATTAAGTTTCGTGCATGAACGAAAAATTGTGATGCGAGAATTAATAAAAAATAACTCGGACCTAGACATTTACGGGTTCCATTTCTCTCAGAATTTACATTTAAACGATAAAACTGTTCCGAATCTAGTTTTCCTTGGCGTCACTTGTATTCACTTCTCGTACGCGTACATGTACTTTTTTCAATAAAATATCATTTTTTTCCCCGTTCGTTTCATAAGCGCACCTCACTGAGCAATGAATTATGAGATGTTTTCTTTGCACGGAATGAATGCCGCACTTGGATTTTCATATTATTAGCATAACGAACCGATGCCAGTAGTGGCGTGTGTATGTACGCTTGTTGAAGAATGTGCAAGATTATTTATACGCCACCTCTCGGCAACTTTGCTTTTTACTTGTGTTTTCTTCGACTAAATTTGCCCTGTCGCTTTTTTATCTTCTTTTTGTGTTTGCTGCATCTTCTTCGCTCGACGAGTGCATAACCATCTGCTTTTTTCTTGCGATGCAACTCGTTTATTACACGGAACATGCATTGTCATTCAATTTGACGTAAAATGAGTGCAAGACAAAAAGAAATGTAATTTGAATTGGATGCCGTTTTTTTACTTCGTCTGAAATGAAAGCAACTCAACTGGCTTTTAATCAGAGACGCCGTTCATAATGAACTACGCGCAAGGCAAAAGTGCGCGTACAAATTGTTATCAGCACCTAAACACCGAGATAAAAATGACGCACGACTTGCGCTTTTCCTTTGGATTAGAGTGGCACGTTCACGATAATTGAATCGCGCACTAATGTTTAATATTCGTGCCACTCATATTTTTTGCCACCGACTACTTTTTCTGTCTTATCGTTTTTGCTCTACATCAAAAGCCAAAACAAACGAGAACGATATTTATCCGTGAATCATGTTCATTTGCATAACTAATTTCGTTTCAACAGAATTAAAGAAATTGTCAAAATACGGAAATTAAGTGTACAAACTTTAAATGATTGAACTTTTGATAATTACGACAGAAAATAATGCTGAAATATAACTTTAAGTATTTGTACAACATATATATAAAATATATTTTAAATAAAGTTAAGAAGTGGTTTATATTAACTTTATTAAAACAATATATATTCATGCGAATAAACCTAAACTAAATATTTGATTTAACATTCTTAAAGTCAATGTTGACATTCAAAATCAACTTTCAAGATATTGTTTAAATCTCTTTCGAAGTTGAGAATAAGTTCACATTCACGAAAATATACGTTTTACTTACTGCTATTAAACATTCAGACTTTCAAAAATACATTAATAGCTTTGAAATTAAACATCTCTTTTCAATATAAAAAATGCATTTATTTATGATCATTATTTTTTCAGCATGTCGCAAGGTTTTCGTTCATATTTTTTAACTTATACACACATTGAATAAATAAGTCCATAATAATTCTTTAAAATGTTTTCATTACATCTTTAATTCAACCGTAAAAAAACTGGAACGTCTGAAAAAATAGTATAAAAATACGTCTGATCATTATTTCTGCCCACATTAGACAGGTTTTCTGGACATGTGAAGGCGGAGGAATCGCTTAAACGTGATTTATTAAAGAATACGATATGAAAAGTTGATTGCCGTACAATTTCTTTTGCCTGTTGTTCTACTTTGTTTCTTCATCTCTTTCCACGGAATTGATGAACAAATAAATTGTCGCAGTATTTAACGTTGTAATAATCCTCCGCTTGTTCATGTATAAGTAGATATAAATATTTGGCGCATCGATTGGATTGGCTATTTGGCCATGTGGGTGGTTCTACGAATAAAGGCCGAGAGCGTGGCGTGTGGATCATGTGTTGCGGATAATGCTATAAGCGCCAACGTATATATACGTTGCCCACAAAGAGTGAGCATGTATGCTTCTTTACAATCGACCGAGCTCGAAGTAGCCAGAGTCAACGACTCCTCTAATGCTGCAAGCAGTCGAAGCCCTTGATCGTCTATAAGAGAATGCGTTGAATACAATTTTCGCCATTTGTTGTACATCATTTCATTTCAAACAATATGTTGCGCTTTTTCACTAACGTAATAAAAAATCGTCAAACTCTACAACTGACATTATATTTTTGCTTTCTTTTGTTTCAATGTCGTTATAAATAATTGTGAATAATGTATTTGTATTTTGTACAGTAACAGAAACAAATGTAATAATTGTTCCTTAAACTCACAATCACCATAAAATTAATGCGATTAATAAAAGATAGTATAAAATATGAATTATTATAAATATGAATCCAGTTTTATTATTTAATCCTTTTTATTTGAGTTGTTAATTAAAAATCTCACTGTTAAAAGCAGTACTTTATGAAATTAGAAATTGAAGCGTCGGATACTTTATCCGGACTTAAAAGACATTATTTCAATTGCAAAAAGTATCGACCAAATTTTCGGAATATACAAACTTCAATTAGCCGAATTATTTATTGAGATCTCCTCTTTATTTTAGCTGCTTGCACTTTGTTTATTTCAAACATTTTCTCGATACTTTTTACACTTTAAATAATGTCATTTCATAAGTCCGGTCTGACGCTTCAATTATGTATTTCAAATTATATATAATAAAGATTAGAGAGGTTGGTAATATTTATGAAATGTTATATTGTTGACACATATTCGTGACAAAGAAAGCAAAATAGGAGGCGGATGGAAAAACACATTTAAGTCTCTTAGCCTGTTATTCAATCTGACGCCTCAATTATTCCCATTTAGCATTTATATCGGAACCAGAACGGTTGTTATTATTCAAATCATTTCAACTCAAATGAATAATGTGTTGTGAAATGTATAAAAATTATTCTAACAAATAAATCCCGTTTTCTCTTTAATTCCTGTAGAGTTAGACATAATTTATATTCTTTTGAAAGTTTGTTTGTGTGCAATTTGTATTTGATCGATTTAATGTTAAAAAATGTATATACAAAAAATCAAGATTTTTTTTATATGAAACACGTAAAAAGAATTATACATGCAAAATAAATTATTGTTACTTTTAAAATAGAGTTAAGCATAATAAACATATTAAATTATACTACAATGCTATATTTATAATTATAATTACAATTATAATTATAATTATAATAATTATTACAATTAATCCAACATTTTATTAAATGACCATTTTTTAATTTTTATTTATAAATATCAAATGTTCATTAAATTTTAATTACCACTTTTTATTTAAAATTAAAACGTTTTAAATTTAATATTCGAATTTAAATTTAAACTATTTTACATACGAATAATTAATAATTTTATTTGCCAAATTAATCTTTCAGTCAACAGAAATTCAAATTATCACGCACACATCGTCATTACGAGAAAAACCTATAAAACCGATTAAATCTCTGTCAAATACTCGGTCAATACGGGAAAAAAGACTAAGAAAAGTGCTCGAAACGATGCATCTCAATATTTCAAGCAAATAGTTCAGCTGTACGATTTATATACTTCATCTATTTGGTGCGGTGCCAGCTAAGTAATTAATTCGTCGCAAGCGAGGAGGCACTTTTTTTTCCTAATTTGCACGTGCATTGGCCGCATGTAAATGTCGAAAGCTGGAACGAAAACAAAGGCCATGCAAGCGCATTTCCTAATCAACACCGAGGACTCACCTAATCAAACCGATTTCCCTGCGATGAATGGCAAATTTACGCGCGGCCATCAATTGCCAAACAACGCGAACGCTGACGTTTCGGCGGCTAGCGCGTCTCCCGCGACCCGCAAATTGGCGAAGCGTCAAGAATCAATCTTATTGGATCGAATAACGGCGCACTCGAGGGAAATGATTGTTTGCCGCTAAATATAGAGTAACACGAGTAATTGCACGTGCAGAGGTGGGCATATAAAATGCAAAGTCGGACGTCCGTGGACACTTATGCCCACGGGAAGCACCGTTGCAACAATTTTTTTCAACTCCCACTTCCTTACTCCACCTCTTTTACTCATTCTTTCTCCCCTCTGCACCTATAACTTCAGTTCATTCTGCTTAACGATTTGCCAAGTTTTTTTTTTATCACGCATTTTTGCTTCACTTCCTTTTATTAAGCCGCTATTTCTAGTCTATTGACGTTTCCATGTTCGTATCGTCTAAATTTATGTATTTCAATTTGTCTAAATCCATAAAATCTTTTTACGCGTATGTATGACAGTATTCAAACAGTTTTTAATTTATGATTTATTATTCACTTACGAGTTTTTTTGAAAAATCGGAGTATTTTTTTATTGTAAATATACACATTTTGATAACATTCATTGATAACATAAATTTTGATAAAATTTGATGAAGAGCTCCAGTTCTGATGATACTCTAACGAATGATGCATTGAGTTGATACAAAATAGAATTTAGACGTGACAATGCGAAATACTTTTAAAATATTTTCCGAAATGAACTTGCATTGATCACTCAATACATGCACTAAATTATTATAATATTTCTATTTCCATTAGAATAGAGTAAATTTCTTCAAATAAATGAGCATTTTGAAATATTTGTCACAATGTAAGATCAATTTTATTCAGAATGATCTCTTGGAAACAAATTTCGTTTTATTTTAAAATAATGACAATACTTATAACTTTGTACTTGTTAATAATTGTAAATAAATGCAATTTTCTGTCTTGAATTTGCATTTGCGAATTTTATATTCTAACTAAATTTATACAAAAGAATGTTCACAAATGTACATAAATTTCATAGTTTTTCACAATATAAAATGTACAACTTATCAAAAAAATCTATCTTCCGTAAACGAGTATATTGCGAATATTGAACAAAGTAAAACTGATTATATAAATATCAAAAATTGAAATTTCAAAAAATGCAATAATATTCATTTAATTTAATACAATAAAAGTAATCAGAAAAAATTATATTATAGTATGGAATATGTATTATGAAGGGTTACAATGAGTTTATTACAATTAAACAATAATGAATTATTGAATATTTTCTTCAATTACCTTTTATGACATGCAAAAATATTCAATGATGATGAATTCAATGAAATAAAAAATTACACATAATTCAAACTGCAATTAAAGCAAGAAGTTAATATTAGTCTAAGAAATTGAAATTAAACTATTTTTACGAATAATAAAAAAACACGTAAATATATTATTTTATACGTTATAAAATTGATACGATGTTCCATTATTGATACTAGATTTTGGTATTTAAAGTCTCAATATTTCAAATTTCACATGACTTTAATTAAATCAAATTTGTTATTAAATTGAAAATGGTGTGATGATGACAGTATGGATGCAAAGAAAAGGACATTATAACGTAATAAGTTATTCTAAGCTTTAAAATGACTATTATAAATCAATAGGCAGGAAGCTCTTAGTACGCACGCGTGAATACCTGTCGAATAACCTGGTCAACTCTCTACCTCGAGTATTCGAATACACAAAGTTTGCATAGAATCAAATTACAGTCGAGTACAAAGTTGCGATGTTTATGTGAAATCAAGTTAGTTTAAAGTGTTTCGATGTGTTTAACTTTTAAATTAAGTATAAATTGATTAGAGTCGACCATTGTGCGGCAACTTAGAATTCGTCGAGTTCTGCTTTTCAGTGGATGCAAACTATTAATCTCCCTGCAAATCGCAATCTCGATTTTTGTTTTCCAAACATTCGTTATTCAACGTTTCTCGTCAACATTGTTTTTTCCCAAATAAATTATATATTACACAATTTGAATTAAAATGTAAAAAAATAAAATATGTAAATTATGAATTTAATTTGTATTCTTCATTTTTTTCATGATATATATTTTGAGTTCAAAATTAAAATATATATTTAAGAGTTAAAAATGTTTCATAAATTATCTCATTAATTACACATAGTTAACCCCACAATCTGCCCTATTAATTCTACACCCCTGTTATACTGTGCTGTAATTTTTGTTCGTGTGTAAATGTATGATGCACGACTTTTTCAAAACACCTCAAAGTAATTTTTACCCGTGGAAGACATCGAAATAAATTGTTTTGAGTCACGATCTTGTGGGTGGAAGCAGAAAAAATGTTGATACATCGAACGAAACGATGTCGAAATAATATATTTTAATAAATACAATGTGTGTATTGATTAGAGTATCCATAATTATGTACTAAAGGATCCTGATAAAACTTATTTTGTAACGACTTTTTGCACAACGTATATAACAGTCATTAGATTTTACGATAGCAGAAAATTATAGTTCACACAGAAAAAAAGAATTAATTACGTTATTTGAACTTAAGACGAGAGGTAAAAGAACAGATTGTAACACAAAGAATCACGCGATTAAAATTATAAACTTTCTGAGTGCAATGGTATTGTGCCTCAGATAGTTTGAGCTATTCTTATTTTCCCATTAATGGTCATAAATGTCAAAAAAGTCGGCATAAATTGCAGTGAATTATATTTAATAAGAGATTAACAAAATTCAAACGGAATGAATTGAAATTTTGAAATAGAATTTCTTTGTGTTTTATTGGTTCTTGAAAAGACTTTTGTCAGAATTGACAATGATAAAAGTGGAAGCAAATCGAAATTTTATATTGAGCATCGATTTCAATTTTGCAATGTAACTAAAATCCAAGCGAGAATCTTGAAACTTTAATCCTGAAGAGAGAGCAGTTAGATTTATGGGTGCACCTAGTTTAAAAAACCAACTATGTCGCGAGTTCGTGATATATTATTTAACCACTTTCAAAACTTTCAGAGCTATTAAATGGAACTCATTAAAACAAGAATTGCAAATTGAAAAGTGTATTATTCCTTGAGGGCGACTGTCAATTTTCCGGATACGAATCAAGAGCGCTTATTATAACACACAAGATGTTACTATAGCTATAGCCATACATGATTAAATGGAGCACATTTTATTGCTGACTTAACCAAATAATCATTTTAAGGGATTAATTGAATAATTTAAATATTTTAAATACAGTGACAATCATAGATCTTGAATTTTTACTCTTTTTAATAGCATTCTGAATCCATCAGCAAAAAATCATCAATTTTGCTGTGAAAAACAGTACAAATGAAAGTTATTTTAGTAAATATTAACATTATTTTCTTCATAAATTATTGTTTTTAACAGTAAAATTTAATGATTTTTTGCCGATGAATTCAAAATGCTATTAAAAACAGTAATAATTCAATTGAAAATTGTACATTTTCAGGTTTTATGATTGTCAGTGTATAAATATGATATTATCGATTGAAATATAATCATAATTAAAAATTGTTTTCAAAATAATTTTTTGTCATCAAAATTATGCATGAAAAATTAATACACCCAGTGGGAGAATCCATTATATTTTAATGTTTATTCGTTATTGATTATTTCCATTTGCGCTTTTGCTAAGTATGTTTTTCAGTGTATCCCGCTTTTTATTTCACTGAAAACCTATGCAACATCGTACAATGTTCATACGTTGAATTAATTTGTCTGCTAAATTCGATGAATTTTTTATATTATCAAACTTACTGTGAACATAATTGATGAAAGCTACAAGCAAAAAATACAGTGTATTGAGATCAATAGCTATTGTTAATAATGTTAATAATATTAATTGAATGTATTCAATGTATAATGGATAATTTGTATAAATGACCACTTTTTTAGTAAAAGATATTTGCGCTTATATTGATAATTACAGTATTAAAATGTTTTTGTCTGTTTCATACTGTATCATCGTTATTGTATTAACCCTTCCTTATAATCCTTTTCTTCCATATAAATAACAGTGTTGAAATTCAAGAATGTGACTATAATGTGTCAAGCATTGTTAAATAAAATGAGATTTTTTAAATTTGGGTTTAAACAATTATTAAAATTAAATTTCCGAAAAACAATAATTTAATTTTTGAAATAAACTATCTTTTTATTTTCTATTAATATTTCTTATTATTTTGATTTTCTATAATCATCATCGAATACGTCAAATAAACTAAATTTTACATTAATTTTACCTTATAAAAGCTGACTGTTGAAATGTAATTCTTTTCACAGAAAATTTACAAAAGTAATCTTCAAAAAGGAACAAAAAAAGAATGTAAATAATACTACTTGATAGTCAAAACTGTCAGATGTTGGGCATCGTGTTTTTTATTTGAAATAAAAACGACAATTTTAATACGGTAAAACTTATTTATCGCACGAAGGTTCTATTATGTGACTTTTAAGGTTGCTCGAAGTACTTTGCCAAGGTCTTTGACTTTGCGTCGAAGGAACGTTCAGAATTCACTTTGGGATTCAGTTCGAGCTTGCTCAAGTTGTTACAGCATACAATTAACATCCAATACCGACTTTTACCCGTTTTGAAAGCCTTACTTTCCGATCGCAACTGTAAAGCCCACGTTTTCAACGAAAGACCAACTTCAAGTTCACGTATTTGTTTCTGGGATTTGCATGCAATATTACAAATTGGAGACTCGGAAGAAATTTTCCGACACTACGTAGAGCGAGTCTTTTCCATTTGTAAATTCTTTTGAAGTTCGACGAAACTTAACTTTAGATCAAATAAAATCGTAAAAATATTTATTTATAACCTCAAATGTGTAAAACATTTTTAGGAAATGTTACATTTAATACTTTTTACATCGGATATTTTTTTACTCTTTATAATAGGATGGAAAATAATCATTTTCATCGCATAATCAAATCAACTTCGTCTTTATTAAAATGTGGAATGTCGGTGTAAGAAAAGGCGTCTTTTATAAAAGTGGAAGTTTTGTAATGATTTTCGCAATTACTCGATAGGTCCTTTTCATGACAGTTTGACGCCTGCTTGTTCAATGAGTAACGGGAATTTTCAAATCTTCGCGCAGTTTCCAATTATAAAATTACAAAAGCTCAACGACACTGTCATGCACTTCAATAATTGTAGAACCACTCATATTTTAATGCGCATGATTTTCTTCGTACTATTATTAATATATAACATAAGACTGAAAATTCCAACTTTCTAGTAAAAAAAATGTGTTTTTTAGTAATAATATTTAAGAAAATGTAATTTCAACTAAGAATTACAATAATACCTAAAAATGTCAAAAAAAATATTTCCAAATAAATGATGGACAACATGACATTACGTTATTTTTGTTATGTTTAAATTAATAATACAAACAAATCATTGTATTTTTAATAAAGCTTACGAAGAAGGAAATCTGTTGCTTCATTTTTTACTATTATTAATGATACTTGAGGAAGTGCATTGATTTGCAATTTAAGCGGTGAAGTCTCGGATTTCTAATTATGTTATATTCGGTTAATACTGACAATGTCTTGTACAGCAGACACAGCTGTTGAAAGTTTACGTGTTAAAACTTTTGCTTATTTTACAAACCTAAAGAATCGCGTTTTGTCAACTATTCGAAACTTATATCAAATTTCGCAAAATATATAAAAGATGATTATGTTAAGTTTGTAAAGCATTTATTGTTCTTCTACATATTCTTCATTTTTTATAACATAACAAAAAATATGTTGTTCATTATGAAATGCACATTTTTTATGTTTTCATTTTACTTTATCTATGCAACGAATCAATTAAAAGCTGGTCTTCACAAAAGTGTTATTAATATTTATCCATAAAAACATCGAAAAAAATATTTAAATCTGAACAAATATTAATTTATATTGTACATATACATAATATAATCAATTCAGATTTGATATTGAATTTATCAAACTGGAAATCGAAGTTTCGTGATAGAAAATTGAATATTTAAATTAAATGAATTGCCTCGCATTTTTCACCCTAACTGTACAACACTCGAAACGAACTGACAAGTTGTGTGATTTAATTTTAATTCAAGAGTAACAGTGTTGGCAAACAAAATTTATCGGTTCATTACATATAATCGAATAGGTACTTTGAACCTATGCGGAAGTTGAGAAAAAGACTAGCATTGTCCTAACCAAGTTTCTACTGTCAATTACACATTTGTTATCGCTCGTAAGCTGGCATTGACAGTGATTCGTACGGCAATTGATAGCAGCAAAACCACATTGATGTATTACCATAATGTACGTCTGCTATAATATCCACAGCCCTTAATCAATAACGATAAAAGAGACAAATTTAACATAACAAGGGGATGAAAATAATTCCAAAAATAAACTATAGGCTAAAATAATAACTTTTATTTAAGGCATTTCCTTAGAGACAAAAGTGTAACTTTTATATTTACAACTGAATATGATTTGGTCAAATATGTAAGTAGAGTAATAAAAGCTTTTTTTTATATAATAATGAAGATAGATACAATTAAATGAGAATACTGGACAGCAAACGAAATATTTTGCAAATGAGTGTAGTCTCAATTTGCAACGAAAAAGAACAATGTGTCGCGGAAATATATTCGCAAAAATGTAGTTCTGAAGGTCGTAATGCCGCGCATGACATTCGAAGTGACAACGGTATGCTCGTTTTCGCATGACGCCTTCGCGAGTAAGTAAGTACATGCGTGTCCGTGTGCAACACCGATTCTAAGTAGCTTGAGTGCGCATGACGTTTCAAATTAGCCGCCGCGAGGCAATTTACGAAAATCACTTTTCGTCTTCGCTGAATTTACGTCCTTGAATCTTATTTAATTCGCCGCGGAAGAATCACAATTCGCGAGGATAAGTTTATATGCGTGATAAAGTTTGTTGTTTATTACGTCAATATCGCGTCGATAATTTTTACGACTTCACCCTCTGCTGCGACTAAAAGCGATTAAAATTTAAAAATGATTTTTCGACTCGATTTTTTGATAAAACAGTGAAACATTATTCAAAAGTTTGTAGAACATTGTTTCGCAGAAATTGTGCATCAACTTTGATTCAAAGTTAACGAAAAGTTAAAATAGCGTTGACTTAAGATAAACGTTAATTAATGTTAGACTTTGAATATCCTGTTTGATAATGTTAAATCAACTTTTCTTAGCAAACTGTGACGTTCAATGTTAAATAAATGTTGGTCCAACATGTTAAATAAATGATGATTTTGTTATAATGTTCGTCAAGTTCTAAATCAACATTTAGGGAACTTTGAATAGTCGAAATAAATAATCATAGAAGTAACAAGACGTTTTATAAAAATGTTGAATTTCAACAAAATTTTGCATAAAGAAATAATTTACATATTTTCTGAAAACTGCATTTAGGTATATTATTCATATAAGCAAAATTTCAGGTCTGTAAAATGGTGTAATTTAGACTCTACATTTTAGATTAACTTTTAATATAATTATGTGTAATTTTAACCAAGGTTTAAAATCACGATAGAGGCTTGGAAGATACTATACACTGTAATACAGCAGGTGTGAATTGAAGTTTTATTTCGTTTTTCCTTCCGAAGAATATCTACAAGCGATGCTTTGCGTTTAATATCGTTTGAGTTTGTAATGTTATTCAAAATAACACGATTAGTACCGAAATTGGCATGCTAAAATTCCAGTTATAAAGCCTTGAAAAATTTGCACCTGCCTGTCATTTTAGATTTAAAAATTCCCCACAATAAGTACTGTAAAAAGAAAATTAAGTAAATATTTAAGATGCATTTACTTCATTTGAATATAAATCCAAATAAATGTTCAATATTTAGTAAAATACATAAAAATGATAAATGAAAACCAATGTCAATTAAAGGAGTGTGAAGTAAGTTTTAATATTATTACAATGTGATGTAACATAAAATTCACTTAAGTACAGATTTATACGATTTTGTGGTATTTGAAAGTTATTTCAAAGTAGAAATGAGGATTAAAGGCTTTCTTAGTCTCATCGTGTTTCTTTCACTCTGTGCATTTTGAGACAGGATACATGGAATTGTACTGTGATTCTTCGTGCGTTTCTTGATCCTCTAACGAATCGTGACTTACGTGTTAATCGGCATTTTGGATATGTGCCAAAAAGTGCGAGAAATGTACGCAATGATTAACTCTACAGAGATTAACAATGATTCAGACTGCTATCACTTATCATTATTAATATAACACATTCTTTTCCGTTCAACGAATGAATTATAAATCTCATATTAATCAGACAATTCACACTATTATCCAAAAAATGTTATTTTTATCTGTTGCAATTTTGCAATTATTATGCCTGCTATTAAAAAGTATATCTTTATTCTGAAAACGTTATAAATGTTGTAAATGACATTAATACTTTATTTTTTGCTTAGCTGACAAAAATAAACAAAGTATTTTTGGTAGAAAAATTGTTCCTTTTACATAAGAGGATACCTTGAAAAAACTGTTCTTTATCGGTAAAAAGGAATCAATATTTTATATAAATAAAAAGACATAACTGAACGAGATATTCTTTTTCGATAGAAACAAACTCTTTTTTCAGCAAATAGTTTGAGGAAAATTTTGCTTTTAACTTTTAAAATGTTCATTCAACGAAAACATTTTGAAATCTGGAGAATTATATGTTATCTACCGAATAAAAAATCTGAATTACTGTATTATTTAATACTGAAAACCGTATGAAAATCAAATTATTGTACAATATTCGATATTCTGATTAGATAAAATAAAAATAATAATAATTACAAAAGATTCATATATGATTTATTTATAGCTAATTTTTAACGATGTTGTAAAAAATGTCTATACCGTAAGGAAAGTTGTCTTACATGAAAATGATTTATCATGACAATTGCATTTTTCACTTTTGGTTTATGTAATTGGCTTTTGCACGAGAGATTGCTGTTTTGAAATGATCGAAAGAAACGTAAATGGTTATGACAGTAAATGATAATGTTGATATTAACAATATAACAATTGCTCAAAGCATTGTACGCGGATGGATAAGTTGGGCGATACTAGTGGGCGAAACACACATGAGTCTGTAACAGAAACCAGCTTTGGCGTTTATACGTTCAACCAAGTCAGCCCAGTCAGCTCCAACATTTATTTGAATAACATGAAATATTATCCTAACGTCAGTCTATTGCATATCAATAATTAATTAGCTATTTTCTATCGAATATCCCTATTCAAACGTAAAGTTACTTTCACTTATTTTTCTGTTTCATTCAACTAACTTTTTCGTCAGTGAGTTTCATTTGGAGAATGTATTTTTATCAAAAGCATAAGTAACAAGGGCTGAAATAAAACCGAGTTATAACTTTGATAGACGTAACGAACGAGAAAGGACTTATGCCATTGAATGTCAAATAATATAACTATTGATGGCACGACGTGATAAAGAAAATAACCATTATCCGACGTGAAAAACTAGACTGAACGAAATATTGGTCTCATAGAGAATACAAAAAGCGCAGAACTCAGTTCATTAATGTCGAAACAATGATATTCTCTTGCAATAAAAGTAAACTGTATATACATCTCTACCCTACAAACATGTAAAGAATTCGATTTTAATATTTAAAATTGAAGCTGTTTTGTAAACTGTCGAAGTATACTAAAAATATTAAATTTGCATTGGCAATTGTGCATAAATAATAACTTTTATGTTTATTTATTGAAATAGTATATTATTTACTAATGCTAATTTAATAGTCGACTGTTTATATAAATTATTTAATACATAGTTAATTGAATGATAATAAAATATATTAATATTTTATTACATTTCCTCGTAATACATTTGATATATCGTATAAATTGCGTTTCACAATTTAATCATTCAACTGAAACTACTTCCCTTTGACATCTTAAATAACTAAAGCAATAAATCGAAACGGATAGTATTTCAAATTGTTTCGCGTCAAAATATTTCACTACGTGT
Source organism: Gryon sp. ZL-2020 (assembly GCA_022817425.1). NCBI lineage: Eukaryota > Metazoa > Arthropoda > Insecta > Hymenoptera > Scelionidae > Gryon > Gryon sp. ZL-2020. The sequence goes on along the minus strand of JABFPJ010000479.1, from coordinate 2,644 downwards.
AACGCAAAAATCTCCGAAGCAGCAGTCGATTTAAAACGACAGACAGAACCGAAGTAACGAGTACACACAGTCTCAAGAAAACGAGGGAAAGTTGTCAACGAGACTGCAGACTCGTGACTCTGATTGGCGAGAATCTCCCCTGCTGTTTGCTCGTCGGGCGCAAAGTGCTACGCGCGAAGAGGACGCTGCGTACACGTACGCTTTTCTCTTTCTTGCCTTTCACTGTCTCGCTCTTACTTCCACGGATAAGAGCAAGAAAAATGGTTCGCTGAAACAGCAATGTAACATCCGGCAATACGATCCGTTGCTTGACGAAGAAAAAGCTTCGTCAATTTCACTGCGTTATTCTGATAGCACTTATGTGATTCTATCTGTCAAACAGAACTGAGTTTTGTACAAATTTAGTTTTTACTACTAATTAATTATTCGAATACAAACAACGAGATTTCGGTGAATTATTTAATCTTTTTTTATACTCTTTCTATAACGAATTTACAATGTATTGCAATATCCATCTGTAGTTCTTTTTATTCAATAAAATAGAGATTTATTAGTAAATTGTTTAAGAGATGAAGTATATCTCATTTTACTTTTAAACGTGAAATATTTAAGATAATATTCTTTTTATATTCAAATTTATTTACATTGATATTTATTTATTTGTGGATATTGCGCCTAGGAAAAAATTGTTTTTCATCCCTAAGAACAGTGCAACATAGAATAATTTTGTGCACTCGTACGTAAAAGTCAACTTTTCTAACCTCAAAAAATGTTGTTCTTTACTCTTTGTCAGCTTGCGGCTAACTTCACATGAAAAAAAATATACTGATGGGATATTCTATATGATATATCCTAATAATTCGAATTTAATGAAATATTATATATATTTTATATAAATTTTAATGTATAATATAAATGAATATTTATTTACTAACCAGTGATTGGTCAACACGTAAGAGTGATTGCCAATCATTTTTACTATCTCAGGATATTATTTTTTCGAAGCATTTTTATGCGGTCATAAAAGAAGACGCATCACTTTATATGAATCTGATAAACGTATATCGGATGATACTTTATATAGCATGATGTTCGTTTATTGTAACTTCATAAATTTTTTTGCTTTTATAATATGTAACAGCTTAGCTAAGTATTTAATTAATACTTTTATATACAATATTAGAATGTTTAGTAAGTTGATTAGATAATGTTTATTTGAAATATCCTAACTAACAGATAAAACTAATATTATAACAATTAAATGGTAATGGTTGTTACATCATCATTTTAATATAATCAACAATATAAATTAATGTTGCGAAATTCAAATTGCTTAAATAATATGTTTGTATATAAGTTAAGTAAATTATTATTTATGCATCTAAAGAATATTTTTACGAAAAATAAATGTAATAGCTTTCGTGTCTAAAATTACATTATCGATATATTTATATTCACATTATAATTATGGATGTATCGATCTGTATATTCTGTTATATTCTTACAGCATAAATATAAATGAACTTGTAATATAGAATACAATATTTGCAAACGAGTTTTATCTCGAATTTGGTATAAACTATGTTTGATTACATGTTAACATTTAACAAATACATTAGCATAAACGTACACATGTAATATTTGTTTACGAGATTTACTACTTCGTTAATATTAAAAAGTAAATAAATAATTGCGAAACAGTTCTGATATTTTTCATTCCATGAAATAAAGTATACGATATTACATCATCTGCATCTTATAAATAAAATATATATCTTAAGGTTATTTTCTTACAAAACGAAAGGTATCGAGAAATTGATGAGATTTTGTATTTATATCGTTCAACATATTGATGATAACCTTATAAATTTTTAATTATTGAAGAGAAATTGAGAAACTGAGATATCATTTTTTCAGTTAGAAAAGATAGATAACCTAAAAAGTTTAAGATTTAAATGTAAGAAAACTGACTTAATTTAAGAATTACTTAATTTATTAAATTTGTATGTTTTTTAATATAAGGAAAAACGTATATTACAATTATTATTATCTTATTTCATTATGTAAATTTTACAAAATTTCAATAACAAAAATAAAAATATCCAGACTAATTGTTTCACGCGGATATATATTACATTTATATCTTAACGTCGCAATTTATTAACAATATTTTATATGAAATTACTTTACTTGCGAAAGTACACGCAAAATAAAATCCTATACATTTCACAGTAATTCTTGCAAAATTCACAGGTTATAGAAATTTGTTATAACAGTTTATATAAAAATGTTAAATATACAACCTAAAACCTGCACAAACAGTAGAATGCAAGTCTATATAAATGGCCATTCAATAATATAACCTATGTGACATGTAAAAACATGTAGTTTAGCAATATTCGGCCTGCAATTTTCACAGGCCGCAAATATAATGACAAGACAATGTGTGTTTCAAACTAGGTCATGTTCTTTTGAATTTAATACAATATAAATATAATAACAAAAAATATATACTGAATATATATATATATTATTAATATTTATTCATCTTTGAAAGTTTTTATATAATTTAAATTAGAATTATGAATATGTTGTGTATATATTATAATAAAAAATAAGAAAGTCAAATATAAAAAGAATTAAG
>JABFPJ010000478.1:0-40543 GCA_022817425.1 Gryon sp. ZL-2020 | reverse complement strand
GGCGCCGTTTGGTCGTGTCACTACAAGTAAGTCTCATGCCACGGGTCGCGGCTTAATGTTCTTGCCGTGTTTGTGGCGCCAAGAGGAAGGCCGGTTTCAATAATTCAATATCTCTCGTTTGGTTTTTGGGATGTCTTAAACAGCGCAAATTAAACGCTAAAATACGTCGCTGTTAATCATCCACTTTTCCACAATTATTTTCCTTAGTCATTGATTTTTCAAATTCAATCCGCGCACTTGTGACGAACTTTACGTTAATTAAGCGGATAATGAATAATTTGTGAAAACTGACAGTGCTACTTTTTTTCCTTTCTGAGTGTCATATATGTGTGATAAATATACATTCATGATTTTGTATTGTTGTGAAAGTGCATATGGGTCCTGGCAGATCGTCACGCGTGGCACACAGAGTTTTTAGTTTGTATTTCCATTTGTCTATTTATTATATATTCTTCTTTAATCAACGTTCACAATTAATATTATTTAAAAGTCATATTTTCACAATATATTATTATCAAAGTTACATATATTTTGAGAATTATTACCAATAATTATGTTTTTTTGTTTATTCTCAGGTTTTGTACAAATACTTTTTATTTTCGAATTAAACTGATTATTATTAATAATAAATGAAAAAATTAAATAAAAAATATTATAAGGCATTTTTTATTGATTATTTAATGTGTTTAATACATTATTTTTATTTATAATTTTAAAAAATATATTTTATTGTGTAAAAATAGTAAATTTACACAAATATCGATTTTATTTATAATAATTACTAAAATTGTTATGTCTTTTTGTTAATGTACGTCTTAGCTATCAACTTTCCACACTTTTTTCTAGAGCTTCAGAAAATGATTCGTCGTTAAGGGTTAAATGATCGGTGACCTTTTATATTATCGCCAGAAGTACCTTAAGAAATTTCATTCAAATTGACAGCACCGTGTTTTGAATTTTAAGAAACAATTAATTTCAACTTCATCTACAAAACAAATTTTACGTCATTTTTTTTTCAATTTACTTGTCGACTATTTGCTAAATTAACATTTGTAATAAAAATAAATTACATTACAAATAATTACATTTAATTAAATTTAGATTTAAATAAAATAAAAATTAAACACATTAAAATTAAGAAAGATTAATTTAAAGAATTTTATATTAAAATATATTAAATATAAAATAAAATTGTATATAATATTTATATATAAAGAAAGCAAATGATCCAATATATATCTAATTTATATTTATCTGATATCTTTGTTGAATATATATAGGGGTGTATATGTCATTATAATCTTTTAAATCTAAATAATAGATTTGAAGTTAAATTAATTAGAATAATTAATTTTAATAATTGAATAATTCGATTAAAGCACATAACTGAAAGACTAATCTAAAAGAAAGAAAGAAAAATCGATCGATCAATAAAATTGCAGTATTTCTAATGATAAGTGAAACTTTGATTAATTATAATTATGAATGGAAATGACTTATAAGTGTTGTGACATTAGATTATTACAACAGTTTGGTTTTTTATATCTGCCTGACAATTGAAAAAGAAAATGTTAATAAACTGCGATCAGATACGAAATAAATTAATGGATAACGAATTATTGGTCATTTATATCAATAAAATAATAGCATTGTAGATTTTTGTACACTTTGTTTTACAAAAGTGATGCAGGGTCAATCGGGGTAATTGTGACAAAATGGGGTAATTGTGACACTTCAATAACTTTTATTTATTTGAAGTTTCGAATTAACGAGAGTTTGATAATGTTGAAGAAGATGAAGGTCAAATTTATATTATAAATTTAATGGATTGTCCTGACTGGCGGTCATTCATTTTAATAATCTAAAAATTTCAGATGCCATTTCACAATTACCCGTATATTTTTTAATTATCTCATTCTTATTAATTAATTAATTACTTTTTTGTGTAAGCAAAAAATAACAATAATTATTATTTTCATATTAAATAAATAATCTGTCTGAAAGTTTCAATCCGGCGTCAGTATGACGCCGTATTATGATAACTTTAATACTGATTTCAGTTTCAATTCATTTGTAATATGGCATTTCTGTAAAGTGTACGGAATTATGCAGTGTTTGCTTTTAATATTAAATCCAAAAGACTCTGAATGTATTACATTATTTTATCTAATGCAAAAATCATTTGAAATTTCCAATAGTTTAGAAACCTAAATTCATTATTTTTGGGCAATTCGTAAATTAACGTAAGTCTAAGATGACTTTTCCAACATTTACAATAAACAACTGTTAAAAATTGATGAAAAAAAGGAGAGAAATAAACATCGTCAGCAAGTATATGATTTATAGATATATGCATGATTAGCAAGTATTTGCATTTAGTTGATGATGATGATTTAATGGACGAGACTGATTGAATGAAGAAGATTGATATTATCAGATCAAGTGACTATAACAGATCACACATGATTATTAATGACTCCAGGAGCTTCTTCGTCATAATATTTTTGGATGTTGCTGACTTCAAATTGACTTCGTATTTCACTTCTTATAAACTTATTATAACTTGTTATAACAAAATATAAAATTGTTAACATTTATTATAAACTTCTTACAACTTGTTATAATGTAGTTATAAGTTGTTATAAAACATAATAAACTAATTATTATTTGTTATAACATAAAATGCATTTGTTACAATATATTTTGTACTTGTTATAAGTTGTTATAACTAATGATAAATTTATTATAACTTGTTATAAACTTGCTGTGATCAAACTTCAAAATTACTCTTACCAAGTTATCCTTTCATGATATATTAAAATTATTATTATCAATAAATCAACAAAATGAAGTCAACTTTTAAGTTACAAAAAACTGATTATAATGATGAAATGTTTAATTTTAGCGTGAATAATATTGTTGAAAAAAAATTGTTACAGAACTCTAGTGGCCCACTCTATTTTACGAATGTTGATAAGAAATTGAAGAAGCCATGTCGGGCCTGCTATACACACTTTTGGGTCTAGCGGCCAGTTCGAATCTTCATTGCGCAGTTCGACGCGAGATCAGTCCATGTACGTGTCGACAGCAGGAATTTCCAATTTCCATACCGGCGACAATAATCAATCCCGAGAATGGAAATGAAAAGGGCACTCACACTTACAATGAAAAGATTGAAGTTGTTTGCGAACGAATGACATCATTTAATCAGATAGCCGAAGCTTTGAGCGGCAAATTTACGTTAGAGCAACAAATCACACTACGAGTTTCGCATTCGCAATTGCGTGACATTTCCAAGAATGGCTTTAAAAATTTTCGCATGACTATAACAAGACTTGAATTGACTAATGATCATTTGAGGTACAATTTGTTCTGCGAACTTTATAGTGTTAGAATGCCATTTTGAATGTCATTAATTCATTTTTATTTTTATTTTCCTTTCATTTTAAGTTACATCGATGGAGATGCTTTTCTTGGCCTACACAGAACACAATTTTTGAGTCTTGCGGATAATGATGTACCGACAATACCACGGCAGATTCTAACTCATTTAACACTCTTAAGGACATTAGATCTTAGTAGAAATAAAATTACTCGCATTGATCCGGAAGATTTTAAGGTAGGCATTTCTTCAAGTAGTATCATCATATTACAACAAATTGTAATCATTAAGCGATTTCATTTAATGTCGTTGGAAACGTAAAGAAAACTTATTTAAATTAAAAGAAATAGTACGTTATAAAAGATTGATTATTTTATTATCTGTTGAAGCAGATTCAGTAATTTTAAATTAGTGATATCAAATTAATTAATTAGTAGTATCAAAGCAATATCAAATTTAATTGGTCAAATTAAATACTCTGTCTATTTAAAATTATAAATTAATGTATTAATACAGTAACTAAGCGAAATAAAAATTATCATTCAAACATTACAAACAAATTTTCATTCACTTTCTTTAATTCATTAAGGATTAATATTTAAACCCTCTTTTCAAATTTAAAGTTAACATACGTATAAATGTTTACATATAAGTATATGTGTTAACATACGTAAAAATATAATGTGTTAAAATTACATTACAGCACAATCCTACTCTACAACATCTGTCGATGGCTGGAAATATAATATCGGAGATAATAGCAGGATCGTTGCCGCCACTAATTAAGCATCTACACGTGGGTCGTAATCAGTTAAAAAGTTTAAATAATACCTTAAGGTATGATGACATTTTTAATCATAATTACTTAGTTCTATTAAATAGTTTTTCTATTCTAAACTTGTATCATTTGCAGAGATTTAAATCAACTGGAATGGCTTTTAATCAACTCGAATGAATTAACCACGTTAGATGGCGAATTACCCGCTTCTGGACACAATTTAAAAATGTTATATGCCGCGGACAATAAATTATCACGTTTGCCTCACGACTTTCGTTATCTTCATCGTCTTGAGTCACTATTTTTACAGCATAATAAAATCAAAAGTCTCGACGGAACATTACAAAATGCACGACGTTTAAAGTTCCTTGAATTATCGTACAATAATATACAAGAGGTATAACAGTTTATTATCAAAATCAATTCAATAAAAGCTAATATAAATCGAGAAATATTACACGTTTTATTGAAATGAATGAGTTTATTAATATAATTTTGATTTCAGTTGACCGAGGATGACTTTTCAGAGGCTGAATTACTGGAAGACCTTCAAATTGGACACAATTCTATACGCTCTTTAACTGGAAGTATCAATGGCAATGCTTTTAATAGTGCTCTCTATCCCCTAAAATCGTTGAAATGTTTGAATATGACACACAATGAATTGACAGAATTTTCATTCTCATCTTTACGTGGTTTACATGAATTACGTCTGCTGGATTTGTCGCACAATAAAATTCGTCTTTTGCAACGTCACAGTAATAAATTACCTACCGAGGTATGCAAAACAATTCATAAACGATGAATAATTAAAAGATACAAATATTATGGTTTTTTCATTGGTTTCAGAATTTAATCGAAGAAGAGAGCAATGAAATCGCTGGTTCGAGCATTCAGGATATGCGATTAGAGCACAACGAATTGAAAACTCTTGAGGGATCGTTGTTTAATGGAATGAAAGATTTGCAGAAGCTTAATTTAAGTCACAATGCTCTTGGACCGAGAATGGGACTTGGCGATTTACGCGGTTTGAGCAATCTTCGTATTCTCGATCTTTCGTACAACGAGTTAATCACGCTTGAAAATACATCTGAGGTAAAGCGTAAACCTAAATACAGCATTCTTTTTATACATTCTTATGTAAATAAATACTTGTCTAGGATTACTTGTTAATAAAATTTACTTTTATAATATTCTTTCAAATTGCTCAAACCAATGTATTTTTATAGTTCTTCATGAATCCATACAAATAACTTACTATTCCTTTTTCTTGTATAAATTAATAATAGCATTTAGTAGCAATTTATAAATACAAAGTATCTATATCAATGAATAATTTTGTTTTACTTTAATTAAGTTAATATTTGTATTATGCACTTAATTCGTGAATGATTTGTTTATATAATTGATTATCAATCTGAAAATAATAATTCAGCACTTCTATAATCACTAATATTATATTTACTTTAATTTAATTTAAATTAATTTAATTTAAATGTTTTTTAAACATTAAAACTAATTAATTTATCATTTATGAAACAACCGATAGAAATATTATGTGTTTCTTTATTTTCTGAGATATCTTAAAATATGTATTTTTCAGACATGGTTGCCGTCATTAGAAGAGTTGCATGCTACGCATAATCAATTCACGACCTTATCTGAACGTGATTTTCGTGGATTTCCTGGTCTTTGTTGGGTTGATGTGAGTTCCAATCAAATTACAACAGTCGTGCCGGAAGTTGTAGCCAATACTCGTTGTACTGTGCATGGTGTACCTGATGTATTGCGGATATACCTGCAAGGTAAATCATTCAGTATTTAAATAAAATATATTTACTTTAATTTTTGAAATATAATAAAATAGGTTAAACTAAAAAAAGAAAATTAATGAACAATTATTTGAAATTTATGTTATAAATATTAATTGCAGACAATCCAGTATTGTGCGATCCCGGACTTATAGATTTAACAGTTGCTTTAGAAGTGAATCATGCAAAAGCTTATGGAGTTGCAACAAACTGTCCAACGACAATTTCAACTCCAACTGAGCCAACGTCTTTAGTGCCTTTACCGCCAACTCTTCTGTTCGCAGCGGCTGCAGCTGCTTCAGGCGGCAACATATCCTTCGCTGCAACATATAAATAATCATGGTTTCCTTTTTTTTCATATTTTCACGATAATGATTATTATTAAATATTATTTATACGTTTAATTAAAGAAATGTGAAGCCATTTTACAATATAATATAATATATTGAATTAATGTTTTATATTTAAACAATTATTCAATCTGTAATTCAAAGTAAAATTAACGTCTGTAGAAATATTAATTATTTTACTTTTGTACCAATTACATTAAAAAACTAATATATGAGACATTTTATGTTGACTTTGTGCTTCGCATTTCCTTAACTGCATTTTTATACTTTCAAAGAATCATTACAATATGAAATTCTTATTTCTCATAATTTGTATTACGTTTTTAGCAGATCTTTATATATAAAGTAATATGTAATTTTTAATTTTTAAGTAATATATATAATCTATAATACTGATTTGTACTCAATATTCAAGAAACGTAAAAACATGTCATTTTTAAAAACAATTTATAATTTAATGTCAGAATTTGCAGTTTATGAGAGATTTGAGAATAATATGATGAAAATCAAAAATATATTAACTTTTATCAATGTATTATTTTCATTGTAAATAAAATAACCGCATGTATAATTAAATTAGAGAATGCTTTCACATGTAGACATGGTTTTGTAAAATGAAATAAAGTTTAACATTTTTATTTATAAGTTTTGAAATGTCATATTAATTATCATAATTCCTTTTAATTTATTCATGTACTTTTGTTAATAAATTAAATAATTTGCATTATTATATGTATAAAAATGATGATAAATGATCGACTTTAGGATATAAAATAAACGCATTCATATAGAAGTTCATAAATGTTCCAGCAGATGGTGAACATAAATACATGAGTTTTTGTTATCTCTTAATTGTATAATAAAAATATGCAAGGATTGTAAAAGAATTATCTGTCTTTTTTAAGATACCTTAAATTAAATTATCTTTTTGAAATTTTGAAGTTTTTAGACTGAAAACGTATAAGTTTTAGTGAGAAAAACATCAACATTTTGAGTTAACAATGCAAATTTTAAAAGCAAATGTTTTGAGAAAAATGACCTGGATTCCTAGTTTGTTTAAATGATTTTGAAATAACGTTTAGTACTTTTCAGGATATATATAAAAAATAACGAAAAAATACATTAAAAATAATAGATTTTTGCATTCAAGAAAAAAGTGTAAAAATGCTAAAAAAATGTTTAAACAATCTTTAAAAAATGTTTACTATATATGATATATGTTGTAATATCATGTAAATAGGATTTGTGCTTTTTAAAAGGCTTATTAGATAAATTTTTGCACAGTTTATTTATCTCTTGCATTACACTATATATGTGCATACGTGAAATATGATGACACTGAAATACGATATTCGCATGTATGTAAAAGAACACATAAATCGTTGTTATCTTCAATGAACAACTGCTAAAATGGTGAAACGTAATTAAGCTATTTCGTTATTGAATTCATTATTTTCATTTTATGTCCGTCATGTGAGAACCATATACTCTGAGAATGGAAAACTCCGTTTGCCTCGTAATGTATTTCTTAGCTGTAATTTTAAAATAAATTATTAAATTAATAAGATAAATAAAAATAATATATTAAATATTAAATTTAAGTATAATATATAAATATATATATTCAACCAATTTGTAAAATATAGTTCTTTTATATTTTATACAAAATTGAATTAAAAAAACAATGGAACAAGTATGACTTTTGTTATCAGTCAAATACGTCACAGCAAAAAACAAAACAAAGTGAATTTGATACAAATATGACGAGAAGAAATGTTATCCATCTTTCCTTGAACTTGACACAGCTGTATGTTGGTGGATTTTCGCGCCCTCCCGTGGTATTTGAACGACTTTGAAAGATTCACTTTATCGATTGAGACGAGATATCAACAGTTACAGAGCGCAGTGTGTCTCTCGCGCGGGTTAAAACGCAACGTGAGTGTGTCGCGGAAAATTGTGCGCGAAGCGTATTTAGAGAAAGCACACATCAAACTGCAGGCCAATTAAAACGCACACCATCATATTTGTTTCATCAAGCTTTATTGGCGACGACAACGTCGCCCGGCTACGCCGCCGCCGGGTATGTATATATTTTCTCATCAAACGACAATCAATTATTATTAAATAAAAACTATCACATAATGCTTTTTCGATGCCTTGTCCTTACAACAATTTTATCAGCTACTTACGATTATTAACTATTTAAACCGCATTTATAATCATTTTCCATTCAAAATGCAAGGTTAGTGCCTTTTAAATTAAAACCACTTTCTGAATTTAAATTTAACGCTTTTTGACATCATATTTTGCAATTATTGCAATTGAAAAGTGCAACAATTATATGTGTTTATTTATTTTAGATTTAAAGCTATATATAAGTTTATATCGTATGAGTATATATATATAGATGTATATTGCATGTAAATAATAAATAAATGCATATAAAGAAGTAATAGAAGAAATGTTATAGATAGAGATGGAAAAATTCCTTGAGCTGTTATTGTATGCTATCAATAAAGTCAAGCAATTTTTCTATTTGCATATACAACGTTATGCAGTTTTGCGATGAACTATGATGAAATTATTATTTATTGTTTGCATCAAAAAATTTTGTTGAAAAATGAAAATGACTAACGTTGGCAGTAGAAAAGAAATGTGTTTAACATATAGTTATATAATATGATGAATGAAAATATCCGAGCTATAATTATAACTTTTCATTTTTCTTAAGATTTGCATTTTCTTTATTTTTGGAAAAATATAAAAACAAATATATATTATCTCAACTTATTCAAAGCCAGCTTCGAGTTCATACATATTCAACGTATTAACGTGCAAAATGTAATCTTCAACATTACTTTGGATATAAAAAAAGAAATGCGGCAAAATGAATAAATATGCTGATGTAAAAATATCACAGTTAATGTGATTCAAACGTATTTATAATTATTCTATATTGATTATTAATTTTATGCAAAGTTTTGGAATGAATTAAATGCGACTGAAAAATATTAATTTATTATTTTGTTTGATTTGTGTACAAATATATATATATAAATGTTATCATTTTATTATAGCTGTTTAGAATTATCTTGGAGCATTTTCGATTTTCTGAAACAATTAACAGTTTAACATTCCACGAGACAATTTAATATATAAATGTTGAAACATCCGAAGAATTTCAAGAGTTACGTTTTTCCTTCTCCGTGTTTCATCACACATTAGTCTTTAATTGATTGATATAATGAAATGCCTCGACGTGATTTTCAAAAACAAATGCTACTTTGTTTTCTATTATATGAATAAAAAATTAGATTAAAGAAAATTCGAATAAATTTTGAAATCAAAATTCAAAAGATATTTTAAATGTATCTATTTAAATTCTTTTATTACAATTGTGCTTAGATTTGATGGTAGAGATATTTTATGGCTACAATTTGATACATATTAAAATACTTGAGTAGGGTTCACAGTCTGATCTGATTTAGAGCTACTTTATTGAGAGTAACATTACAGATAGTAGCTATCGTTTAAATGTGATTTGCCACAATACATTGATTCATTCAGATAGTTATATTCTACGATATTAAATCTATATTAATTAAATAAAGATACAATCAATTGATAATATTAATTCGTTAATTATGCTATTTTTTTATTCAAATTTTGTTTATGATGCATTATTTATTAAATCATACGATAATCACTAATTAACGTCAAAACCAAAACACATAAAAAATGGGTCACCACTTTTTGTTCGCAATATTTAGTTGAGTATAAAGAAAATTATGGTTTTATGAATGGAAATATACTTGGTTTACATAGAAATAGATTCAGTTGTACTTGAAATTAATATTTGTTTCAGGTATCATTCAGGAATCGAAATTTCAACATTCATCATTTATTATAAACTGAATTGATTTCATCCATCGATTGGTATTTTTAAAAATTCAACATGGCACTATTCCAAACTCTGAACGGTGAGTATTATAATGTATTAATAAGATGATTGGAATTTATGGTCGCATAGTTCTTTCATTAAATAATAATAATTTATTTATTTATTCATTAATTCAAATAAAACTTGATAATAACTAAGACAATTTAATACGTGAAATGAATATTCGTCTGAGATTAGTAATGCTGTAACTTAATTACAATACAATGCGTAGATTGTATTATCCTGTATGGTTTTAAATTCAAGATAAGATACTTATGTATATAACGATGATAATTAGAAATAATTCATTTTATTTAAATAGCTGATCAAAAAATATAATATAATTATTATATAATTTATAATATAAATACAATATTTTTCAAACTTTTCTTTTGAAGTATTTATTTTTTTTTATTTTGCATATTTTATTGGATGTTTTAATTTTTTCCGCTATGATGAAGCAATTGATTGACAATGTATCATCTGATTGTTTAACTCTTGTTTAAAACATAAAATCGCTGAAGTATGAAGTAAAGCCAAGGATATGTTATATATACAGCTATTATTTTTAGATGAATTGCTATCAGATTAATGTTTAACGTGTTTTGTTTTAAAAACAAAGTATACGTTTTGTTTTAGAATTTGTTAAAACAATGTATAAATATATATTGATATATATCATAAATTGATATATGAGTTTCTATATTTAAAAATACAAACATTTATATATATAATTAACATAATGTTTATTTGCAGAGAAAATTCCTCGTCGTGCGATTTTGGCAGTAATGATTTTCTTTGCTGCCATGTTTTCATATTTTTTGCGGACTAACTTTTCTATCATAATTGTTGCAATGGTTAGCGCCGGTAAAAGTGGTAAACAAGTTGGAGCTTTATGTTTAGAAGAATCTGGTGATAATGTAACCATTACCAATGAAACATCCAGCAGTGTTCTTCCCGATGTAAGTTTAATAAATCATTATAATAATCATTACAATAATCATAAATAAAGTGAATGACTATGGTTTTAGTATGGCGAGAGATATGAATGGAATCAGCACGTACAAGGTCTTCTGTTGGCGGGATACTTTTATGGTGTGTTGCCAGCGAGTATTCCGTCTGGACGATTGGCTGAAAAATTTGGCGGTGCGAAAGTCGTCACGTAAATATATTCAATTTTTATTATTGTTTTATATGTATATAAAAAAGTATTTTACTTATAATATATATATAAATATATTTTGAATTTAGATTTGCTACTCTGATACCTGCTTTACTAAATTTGTTGATGCCAATTGCTGCTCAAACTAGTTTCTATCTCGTTTTTGTTCTGAGATTTTTGATGGGATTCTTTGGAGTAAGTTATAATAATAATAATAATCAATATAATAATACAAATCAGTATTTATTAAATTTTTTTATTCATATTTATAAACACTTATATATTTATATACTTATATACATAATACACATAATAAATAATAATAATATAAGTTACAATATTAAAGAATGTTTGTAACGGAAGAATTCATTAACATATATAATCATTATAAACGATAGACATTACATAACTGTTTTTTAAACGTGAGTTTATTTCTGTCGGTTAGTTTGTTTTGACTTATTCAACACGGTTTTATCAAACTTATTATTAACAAGCGGAATAAATATTAACAATTTTCATTATTGTAGGCCGCGGTTTATCCTGCTGCTCATGCTATGATCGCTAGATGGTCTCCACCTAATGAAAAGGGCATTTTCGTTTGGTCCATGCAAGGTAAAATATACGAAATTTTTTCTACTAGTTCTACTTTACTTTTTAACGTTAAAAAAGTATTATTACATTACAATATTTATTATATTTTCATGAATGAATTGTAATAATACATAAATAATTGAATTGCATTGTATTTGAAGTAACGTTTTAGAGTCTTCTCGAAAAAAAAAAAACAATTGGTTCTCAAAGTGAATTCAATTTTCTATAGTTGAAATTAATTTCGAATCTGTTGTAGAAATGTATCACTTTTGCAAGTTTAAATAAATAAAATATTTGAATAAATAAGTAAAAGCAAAAACAATTTTAATATGAATATGTGATTTATTATTTAATATATATATATTAACGTAAAATTTGTAGGAGGACCTTTTGGAACTCTTGTAACATTTACCATCTGTGGTCAAATAATAGCATCTTTAGGATGGCAAGCAGCTTATTATATAACCAGTGGTTTGATATTAGTGTTTTGCTTAATGTGGATATGGCTTATATACGATACTCCAGATGCTCACCCAACGATTACTGAGAAAGAAAAGCAATATATTAAGGAACAAATTGGATCTTCTGTCACCAAACAAAAGGTTTATATTTATAATTGACAAAAAACATACTCAATTTCTTTTTATTGTAATTAAATAAATAAGATAACATACAAATAATTTCAATTAAACAAAACAGAGAAAATTGAACAGTGAAATTATGTTTGATTAAGTAACTTATTGAAGCAATTATTTATTCAATTGGCTTGCATTTGCCATTTTGCGTTTTTATTATACTGACATATTTTTTATTGATTGATTGATTGTTTTCTGTAATTTGTTTTGCAGACAAAGTTGCCAATAAAGCACGTAGCCTTTTCTTTACCATTTTTAGTGCTTTTATGGGCACATATTGCCAATATGTGGGGAATTTACTTTATCTCAACAAATGGACCAAAATACACCTTGGGTGTGCTTGGTTTTAATATAAAATCGGTCTGTATTTACTTAGTTTATAATGCTAATTCAAAATGTTTATTCTTCAGTTCAAATTTTGCTTGTTAATTATCCGAATATTTGATCAATATTCAATTTTAAAATTGAAACACCTTTTTTTAATTAAGAGAAATGTAAAAATCAATTTTTTAATCTCTTGATGGAACTTTAATGTTTTTATTTAATTGTTCTAAAATGTTTTTTCCTAAAATATTTAAGTATTTGTATATATTTGAAAATTGGATTGTTATAATATATTTAAGTATAAACAAAATTTAAGCATTCATCGAATATTTGACAAGCTTAGTCTAAATTATCGATTCAAGAATTAAAAAGGCCTTAAATAGGGTCATTTATTATGTATGTAATAATTTATTTCTAATTTCATTGATCATTTAATTATGCAGGGAGGTGCCCTTACTGGCGTGCCATATATTACACGTTTAGCCGCAGGTGCAGTATTCGCTGCTGCTGGAGATTATTTACGTCGAAAAAATATGCTCACTGTTGTTGCAATTCGCAAAGTATTTATGATATTTTGTAAGTTTAGTTATTCCAAATGTATTCTAATGATTTCATATAATCATTTTTGTAATACAATATTACAACGAAACATTAATTAATATAATTGTTATAATTGACAGCTCATCTTGCTCCAGCGATATGTCTTTTGGTAATGACGTACGCAGGTTGCGATGCAACGACAGCAATAACCGCGATGATATTAGCGCTAACTTTAAATGGCGCTGCGTGTCAAACGAATCTCCAAAATCATCAAGACTTATCACCCAATTTTGCCGGATCGCTTTATGGCGTTATGAATACTTTTGGCAGTTTTCCTGGTTTCATCATTCCCGCGATCATTGGTTACCTTACGAATGAACGTGTAAGTCTCTTATCGACAGACTGTTCAAAGTACTATGCAAATGCAGCAAAATATGAAATTTCTTTGAATACAAATATTTTTATTTTATAAACATTTACCTTAAAAGTACTGGCAATAATGTATATTTTTTTATCTAGTCAAATTATTATTATTGTTGATTTAATTAATGAATTTATTTAATTGAATGAATAATCATTGATAATTGAAATGTTTAGAACGGAGTGGAAGAATGGCGCACAATGTTCTGGATCTCTGCCGGAGTCTTCATTTCCGCGACTGTACTGTTCTGGCTATTCGGATCCGCCGATGTTCAGCCATGGAATGATCTCACTCAGAGCGCGGTCATTCCCGACGAAGAGCGACAAATGACTGACGTTAAGGCCAACAGAGCCGTGGCTTCCCAATCGGAGGACGAGGAGGAAAATGTGCGATTATAAATGTGACAAAGAAAACTACAAAATTGGATTCAAGGATTGAAAAGTAATGTTAAATGAATCAACATTTGACAAAAACATCGAACAAAAGTATTGACTTTTAAAGTGTAAATTTAAATGGTAATTGTTACAAATGTTGCTGTAGTAGACAAAGAAATGTACAAAACTTACAAGTCAGTTTAAATGCGTGTGTAAAATGAATACATGTAAATTATACTAAATATGTCAATAGTTCAAACTGAGAATAATACAACTTTAAGCAGAAACAAATGTATAAATATATATTTTTGAAGGGAAGTTATTTTGTTTTCTATTTTTTTTCATTTTGGTATTCATCGCTTGGAAAATAATATGTGTTTATAATTTATTATGAGTAACAGCAGAAGTCAATAGTGAAAGAAACGTGTGTTCTTTTGTAAAATGATTTGTATAGAGTCAAGAAGAAGTTTGTATGGCCATTATAAAATCAAGTACACAAGTGAACTATATTATTATTATTCTATAATTTATAATACTTTTATGTACAAGACTTTTTTTTACAAATAAAACGACTATGAAAAGTACGATGATTTTGTGTATTTTGTTTTAAACATTAACTTTAATTATCTGATAACTTAATGCAAAGCAAAATGCTGAATAAGTTAAAGTGATATAGTCATTTTGAAATGGTTCGACAATAAAATTATTGTGCAATAAAATAATGTAAAAACTGCAACGTAAAAGTTCTATTAAATGCCAGTACTTGTAGCCGTCAAGTAATAATCCAATATTAGTTAAGGTGCTGAGATTATTTAACATTAACAAACCTGACGATCCCTAAAAGAAAAATACTTTTTTAGATATCCTTCTTTCTTCTGAATTCCTTCTTTTATCTGTTGGTTTTAATTATTTTATTTAATTATCACGAACCTGATAGTTGTAAATTTTAAAATGCGTATACACAATAATAAAAAAATTTGTGGCAATGTAAGATTTTTGCCAAAAGTTCGTAGTAACTTGATGCTTTGTTCTCGAGGTAACCTACAAGAAATATAAAAGATATATTTAATGTTTAACATTAACATAACATTTTGTACTCAAAACTTACGTTAATTTTGAATTCATCTAAACCTAAACGTGGCGATCCCGGAAACCAACTTGGACCATTAAAAATACCAGATAATTTGTTATACCAAGTTTTGTATCGACGACTTCTTGTAAGCATCGATTTCGTGTAAAATGTCTGTAGAAATAAAACACATTTAAACAATTAAAATAAAAGTAAAATTAACTTTAAATCTTTGAAAAATGTCATATATTGATAAAACTGCCTGCAAATTATAAATTGGTAGGTTTAGATATAAAAATGAGATGTTGCAATTGATTGACCTGAAGATACAAAGGATTAAATGATTTTGGACTTTCAACCAAACCGTAAATGATTCCGTCTTTGGAAATTTCATGCTGAAACGTTCCAAACAGTTTGTCCCAGACAATCAGTACTCCGCCGTAATTTTTGTCCAGACAATATAAATTGCAACCTTAAAAAATAAATAAATATATATACTATATATAAAATTTATTATATGTTTATTAAAGGCCATTATTGCAAAAGTTCTGCAATAATGGCCATTGCCACAGGTTCAGCTATGGTTGCCACGCTGTGGCAAATGCTATGGCAAGAGTCGCATTCTTTGCCATACCATGGCTCGTATCATGGCCATATGTCTGATGGTCATATTCATGTCATATATTTATGTTATACCCTGAATATTTAATATTATGTTAAAATAGGGAATTTTAAACAAAAGCAATTAAAGTGTTTATTATAATCTCTCGTAGAAGAATATAGATTTTCGGAATAAAAAATTATTTGCAGAAATAATATGAAAAATGCAAAAGACATTTTTTATATAATATAAAATTGTTCGCATAATATAATTTGTCTTGAAACTGAAAGTGTAAGAAAATATATATGTTAACATATATTTGTTTAAATTTTCAGCTCAAAAACAAATGTATCATATTGTCGTACTTAATCTCAACAATTCAAGGCAAATTATATACGACAAAATTGTATCCTGCATACGAATTTTTTGTTGCATTTTTCATATTATTTTAATACATTCTTTTTTATGCCGAAAGTCTATATCCTTTGAACGAGGAATGCTTCCAATCAATCTTCGTTTACTGCTAGGATAATATCGTACATTGACATACTCTAATTACATCACGTTGTGCAACTTTATAATTACCATGGTGAACACGATGGTGTTTAGGAGTATTAAGGATATATTCTAGAGGACCTAAACTATCAATAACTGTTGTATGAATCCAAAATTGATAGATTAGATTTAACTGATTGTGAGTAATAAAACATGACGGTGGAATAAATAATGCCAATGGCAAATAAAATATCTGGAAACGAAAAATATAAATACATGAAAAATTGCTTAAATTCCAAATTTCATAAAATGCTGATTTAAAAATTCCTATGGATGTTCAACCTGACTGATTACAAATTATTATTTATAAGACCTAAACGAAGTCTTTCATTCATAACTTTTTATCTCTGATAAAACTTACAAAAGCGCACCACTGTTGTAAAACAGATTGTCTTAAACCAACTGTTAAATTAAATTCTTCACTGCTGTGATGAACCTGATGTTGTGCCCACAAAAAATGCACTTCTATAATTAATAAATTGAAATATTTAATTTTAATTTAACATTTTTTTTAATGTAAAACAAAAATAAATAAATTAAAAACGTTTAAATGTACATAATATACATGACCATGATTAGCCCGATGCATCCAGTAATAACACAAATCAACTCCAATGGCGCAAATACCCCATGTCCAAATCGAATTCCATGGTAAACTCCATAACCGATAATTATCATAAATATATATGTAAACGTAAAATTCGGCTCCTTTACATACAATTCTGAAATCATCGTTTAAATTGAAGAAAAATTTCTTCGGTAGATTCTGCATATAAATATATATATTTTTGTTGATAAAATAAAATAAAAAAAAAAAAAAAAACAGAAAAAAACTTGACAACAATGTCGATCGAGATTCTAATAATTCATTAAATGAGTTTTATTGTGAACAATAAACTTAGGTCATTTACGAAAAGACTTGATAACGTCTATCATCATGTATTTGTTATCATTCATCCATAAATACTGAGCACAAATTTGACAAGCCAATTTATAATAAATAATCACGTTTTTTGAATTGTGCTTTAAAGCTGATTATCAACAGTTATATAAAATCATTTGTTTAACAATACTTAACTGAAAGACATTAAGCAAAATAATGCAATATCCCATTTTTTCGTTATAATACAAATTCCTTAATTTACACAATTAAGAGACATTATTTTTGAATAGATAAATGACTATTTACATTTTAAATGGACTGAACAAGATTTGCTTATTGTGAAATCAAATATTTACATCATAAAAAGTGCGATAAAATAGAGCTTTAAATGAACTGTCATCTGCATGTATACTTATTTTATTGATAATGACGACGTGAAATTATATCAAACAGCTGACTTATATACAAAATGGACCATTAAATTTATAAAATTGCTACCATTTTTTGCATTTCTCTTTATACCTTCCACTTTCATTAAAAATCCAATGTGACAAAGACGTCAATTGATTATCAAAACTAAAACAGTTCCAATTTTTGGCGAGTAAAATTAAATTTTCAACAATAATTAACATAAAAAATGGTGCCCATATCTGCAAAATAAATAAGAAAAATCAGCATAAAGTAAGAGAAGAAAATTAAAAAAAAATAATTTCAATTATAAAACAATGTCTTATTACTAAACAAATAAAAAAAAAGTTGTTTAACATTTTTTTTAACAGAACAATTAAATTGAATCAATTGAAATTAAAGCAACATTTAATAAAAATAAAAAAGTGAAAAAGTGAAAATAGTAGAAAAAAGTTGCGCGAAAAGAAATGCAAAATTAGATCATTGTTTAATTTACCTTCTGATAATAATCGGGCACTTGTTGCGGCGTCTCGTACATAATTTCATAGGGATCAACAATGTACCACAATTTGCCGGCATCTTTCGTGTAATTGACAATAATAAAAGCGACGCTGTTGGTGTCGGCAATGTGTCGGTCGTTGTACGTCGCGTTCATGACTGATCGGTTTTCTCACATATATTGTATGACGATCGTCGATGTCGTGTTGTACCCAAACCACAATGCTTTTAAGCTGATTTTAACCCGGCTTTAGTATATGTTTATAAATGTCGACTTACATTACACTAACCGCTTACGTCTTGAAACTATATATATATACATGTTTTGTATATATTTTTGTACCCACATATATATGCTAAGTTAACGAAACGAATTTATTCAATTTAATTTTATTAAAATAATTATAATCACGAAATTCTAATTCAATGTATTTTTTGTGAACATTTATATATAAAAATAATGCCTATTTAATTTAAAAACAAACATATTTTTAAATGGAAAATGATTTTACAGAATCTTTTATTTAAAAAGATCAAGTATTATCGATTAAAACAGGAACTTTAGGTAAACATTTTTAAAGCAAAATTCAAGTTTTAAAAAACTTTGAAATAATTTTGACTTAACTAAGGCAAATATACGCTGTTCTCATATATCCGAAAACAATGTGTTAAACAAAGAAAAATACGTATGTTTACATATAATATAAAAAAAAAGACAAATAAACGTATGAAAATAGCGTATTGCACAGGAATTCTTCAAAATATATAACATTTCAACATGAAATCATAAAAGAAAAATAACATACTTACTTGTATTAAATTATTAAGAGGTAACTATAAACGTAAAGTTGAAAATTATGCTTCATTTAAAATCATAATTCCACATTATCTTAATCCTATTAATAACTAAAAATAAGTTGATCATTAAAATGAATCAATGAAAAAAAGGTTAGTAATATTATAAACAATTGATTTATTGATAAATAAACAATCTTGAGGCAAATAATAAATCTACAAATATGTCGTCGAGATACAAGATTAAAGAAAAAAAGTGAGAGAAAAAAAGAGAAAGAGGAAAAAGAATAATAAACAAAAGAAAGAACAAAAGAGACAAAAGTCAGGTTCAATACGTGAAATCAAATAAGTTCAATTTTACCCCACTTATGCTTAATTTTATTTTATTAATTGTTGCGACGGAAGTCATCAAACTTGAAAATTTAATAAAAATATTCACAATGAGCAGTCTTTCTCAGCACTTTCACGCGCGTTTACATTCGCAAAAAATCGACATCCATACTCCTCACACACTTAGATGGGAGGTGGGTTTCATTGTGGAGGAGGGATTAGAGGGGGAGGAAAAGTTCAATGTATGAGGAAATGGGGGGGGGGGAGGAAGAAAAGGGCAAGGAATACGGAAGAGAACACAACCGCATATTTGACAGGTTGCACACTGTTTTTTCATGTTTTTTGTCTGTTGAGAAGTTGTTGAAAAATCGTGCCCAAAGATCATCTCGACACAATTATTACGTTGTCACGTGATCTTATGCATTTAAGAAGGTTGGAGCGTTATCTTGAAAATGATAAAACTCTGTTGAAAATATATATATACATTTATATATATGTTGTACAAAAATCCTGCAAGAACTTAAACTCAAGTTTTTGAGAAAAGATTGGCAAATATATTATAATATATCAAGATAGTCTTAATATTATGATAGATAAAATCAATTTTTTAATAGTGTAAAATGAATAAACATCAACGAAAAATCCCTTTATAACATCGATCCGATAAAGTGCAAAATTCAATATAATCTTATATTTTTTCTATATTTATTTAAATATGTTTTTTAAATTTCTTATTTATTTTTTTTAATTATGTTTTATTGAATAGAATAGTAAATGTAATAAAGTATCAATATAAACAATTCAATTAAATGAATCAAAATATAAAAACTCTAATAAAATCTACAATAAAGATTGTTGTCATTTTCTGACATTGTCAGCGATATGAGACTCCAACCTCCTTAATATTGTTTTTTTTTGTTTCTTTGTATAAGTATGTATGTTTGTGTAAGATCTTCGTATATATTTGTGTACGTGTATGTATTGTATAAGTGTGTACGTGGCTTAATGCATTGATATATGTACATTCAATTAATAATTATTATTAATAATAACAACAATTAATTAATACGATTAGAAAATCATGAATCCATGTGTGAATGACTTGTCTCGTAAAGTCTCGGATCAATGTTCTTCTTCATTTGTGTTTACTTATATGATGAATCAATTCGATGGGAGCGCATACAAAGAAAAAAAGGCCGTCTACCTAATTTACTTTTGGCCCTATCATTTAAACCCAGATATACAAATCACATAATTATTTCGTCGACGGACTTGATTCTGTCGTCGAATTTGCTTTAGATTTTTCCTGGCTTCCTCCTTTTTTCTTTCATTGTATTTTCTTTATTTGTGTTGCTTTTGTTTGTCTTCTTCTTTTTTGTGTGTTGATTATTTTTCATCTATCGCACAGTCGCGTTCTTTTTATCTCAGTCAAGAATGACGACCATGTCATCACGTGGCGCTCGCGGAGTATTTACCATTGGTAGTTGCAATCGACGCCAAGGTTTGCGCGCTGCTCTTCGTAATTCCAACGAAGACAGACTTCTTCTTATTCTCCTGTAAATCACACAAATATTACAATTAGATTATTTAATTTGTGTTATTTGAACAAACAATTCATTAATAAATATAACTGATATAAAATAGAGAATCGCAGAATCAGGGTTGCAATAATTTAAGTCAACATTCCAATGATTTCAATCCTTTTGAAGAATATCAATTTTAATTAAAAAAGATTAACAAAAAAGTAACTATATAATTGAACAAAAAGTTACAAAACTAACTTTATATTCAAAATATTCCTAATTACGAATACAAAATGTCAAATGATTGATATACATTTGAATATATTAATTATATATGGATTTAAATTTTAAGAATCCATTTTTAATCTGATTTTTTGTCAATCTTAATTTGAGACGTTGAAGAAAAACCAGTATGGAATATCAATATTTAACTGTTTCTTGTCTCACCGCAGACATGTATATACATTTATGTTAAAATAATATGATATTTCAAATTATGCATTCAACCGAAGACGATATAATGAGATATTAAAATAATAATGTTAAAAATAGCTTTAAATTTTAAATTTGCATACTTAATTTCATCTACCAATAGTTATAAATATGTACAATAATAATAGTAATAAAAATAAATGTAAAAAAAATATTGATATAAATAGCGAGACATTGATTTGCACAAAAAGTTAAAGTTAGAAACTTTGTCTAAGTTAGACATACTTAGTGTTATCTGAAGCACGAAAGTAAACGTCATCAGGTGCATCCATCCACGAAATCACTTGTTTACGAGCATTACTCCTAGAGAGTGGTACTCCAAGTGGTACTACATGAGGATGAACAGCGCGTCCGTTGAGGGGAGGTGGCGCTAGGGGAAGGATTGCGGGGTTCGCCGCATGTTCCATCGCATATTTAGTGTGAATTTGTTGTGAATGATGGGCGCGTTTCGCCGGTGGCGCCCCCGACAGTCCTCCACTTACAGCTAAACCTACAAATTAATAACAATAACTGCGCATTAATTTTAAATTAACTGCATCAACGAAAGAAAAGCTCAGAAAAAGAAAAAAAGGAAAAGAAAAAATGATCGTTTACTTTATTTTTGTTAAGTATGTATATATATTGTTTGTTAATTAAGTGATAAAATTAAATAAGGAAAAAAAATATTGACATAAATATGCTTACCATCAGAACCATTAAGTTCGTCAAAAGGCGGCCTTGTGCGTTTTAAAATAGTTTGTTGTGGTTGTACGACTGGTTGCGCTTGAGGCGGTGTTACGGAAAGTCTTTCAATCTCGGATTTATTGGGTACTCTTTCATACAAAAGACTGCCATCTAAAAATTTAATCATTTCCATTTTATAACTAAATATAAAATTAAACTTTTACAAAAGTTACAAAGTATATTATTATCATAAAAACTAGATAGTCTTCATGAATATAACTAATTATTTGCTTTAATTCTACTGCTTTTAAGAAAATTATAAAAGATGGTATAATTATAAAAAAAAGTTCATTCTTAAGACGATATATACAGTCTGTTGCATCGTAGTTAAAGTCTTTTTGAATTAAAGTTCGTAGGTTTTAAATAAAATAAAGTAAAAATAATCAGACGATTCTTTGCTCATGGGAGAATCTTACGGTACTGTTAAATAAATTTTGATTTTTATTGTTTAATTTTGTTTTGTCTGGCGAACAGAACTCGTTTGTTTTATATAATAAGTTCTGAAGTAAAAGTCTGATTTACTATATTTTATTTAAAAAAACCCACGAATTATAATTCAAAAAAACCCTAACTCTGGTGCACCAAATTTTACATATCGCTTTAAGTGAAGATTTGACTCAATATTTTTTTCACAGATAAAAGGAATAATTTTGTTTTCTTTATTTTATGTAAAATATTTATTATTTCATCCTTTTTTCATATATGCACACTTACAAAACATTATTTGTAAAATTACATATTATTTTTTTCACACGTGCATCGAAAACACGTCTTTTCTTCCCTCAAAAGTGAGACGAAAGTATAACTTGAATAAGAGAAACAAAAGTTGTTTAAGTAGTTACTTTCCATCCCTCAGGAGGGAAAGTGCCACTTTTATCCCACTTTTCGAGAAAGAATAGTATATTTTGCACCAAGGGAGATGAAAACGGAAATTCATTTTCGATACACTGGTGAGAAAAAATATCATGCTCAACTAGGGAGAAATTGCCGATTCGACTCGTGTGAGATTTCTCCATTCGCCTTAATAAATATTTAACATTAGAAAAGCTCCTAACCTGGTGCCTTGGGTGGTCGCGGAAAGGAGACGCGATCGGGTTGTTTGCGTTGGTTTGGCGCGGTGAGCGTGAGCCAGTCCCAATCGCCGGGTTGTCTGGGCGCGGGATGGTCGCCAAGTCTGGAGGCGATGTCATTGACCGGCGGCCGGTGTCGGGGCCGTATTGCGCGCGCAAGTATGCGCAGCTCGGCGGCCGATTTGGAGGCAAACTGAGGCGACGTACACAGATGGCGTAGCGGCGCGGCATTCACTGCCTGATGTGGCGCACGCGCAGCGTGTCTTGTGCGCAACTGCGCCGCACACAGTCGACGAGCCGCGCGCGCAAGCGCAGACGTGCGCAGATAAAATGCCGAGCGTGTTTTCATAACCGGTCGTGGCGAACCGCCACCACCGCCGCCGCCAGCGGCGCCACCAGCGATCGCTGCACCACCCAAGCCTGGTGCAATGGCGGCGCCAGCGGCGCCTGGAACGGCTCCAGGAATGCCACTACCAGCGCCGCCGCCAGCTCCACGCAAATCCACGCCGTGTGCGCTCGCATAATGTCGACTCAGGTGCGCCTTTAACTTGAACTCCTTGCCGCAACTGGGTATCGTGCAACGATGTGGTCGGTGCGCACTGCTCAAGCCTTTGCTCTCCTCGTCCGACCCCGCGTTAGTGCCACGCTTTCGCTCCATATCGACGTCGTCAATCTTTGAGGGAATCTGAATGTTAGGATATTATTTTTAAAATTTAATAAGAGAAATCAAAATTTGTTCATTCTCTGTAGTTCTAATAAATATATATCAAGATAAAGAACAGGCCTGAGATCAAAGATAAACCATTATACTTTTAGCGAAATTATTTAATTATGTATTCAAAATTCACAAATTTCCGACCAATTAGGTCGGAAATATTTTGAAATCGAGGTTGCAAAAATCATTATATATATTAAAAAAAAGAATAAATTCTATTTAAATTAAAACTTTGTTTCCAATTTCAAAGTTGTTAGAAATATATAGTTTTGCAGTTTTAGAAACAGAACGAACAAACAAACTAACAAACAAACTAGCAAAATAAACTAAAGAACAAAATAATAACATGAAGTAATCAGAAAATAAAGTTAAACCAATGTAATTTTTTTTTAGCTCGTTTATTTGTTCTAATTTTGAAATTTTATTTTTATTATTATTATTATTTATGAAATTTAAGATTTAAAAATGACATCTCAATAAAGACTAGGATTGTCTATTAAAGTTCAAAAATTTGAAGATTCAATATTAAAAATTGGAACAGTTCGAATGGTTTGAACTTTTAACATGGAATTTTTTTAATTTTCGAACTTTAATGGAGCAGCCTAATAAAAACTTAAAAAGGAGAATAAATTATTTATTGTAAATTTAAATATGTTTTACTGAAAAAGTTATATTTCGCCGGATTAAAAGTGCATTGAAAAAATTATATTTCAGGGGGGTGTAAAAAAACAAGTTTCATTATTGTACTTGGCAATTATATATTAAATATAATATTCCATAAAAAAAGATTTCAAGTATCCACCATTTTGTGAAAGATTTGAATTTTAAAAAACCCCTATGCTTAATGATAAATAAGTATATTTACTTGAATTAGAATTTTAGTTTTTTGATTCCAAATGATTTTTACAACCTGTAGGTGCATGACCACTAATATGGCGATGAATATTATTATTATATAAAGTAACAAGCAAAGCTAACGAAATTGTTAAAGATTAATTAATTAAAACAATTTCGTAATAGCTGGTTTTGTTTATTTTATAGAGGCAATTAATGAAGGTTTTCCTCTTATAATTTTATGTGTTAATTTTTGGTATCCCAAGTAATAATTGCATCAATCGACGTTTCGAAGTAGTTTTATTTCCTCATCAGAACTATAATAAAATATATAAAAAATATAAAATTTTCAATCTGATATTAATCTTTACATTATATTGTCGCTTACATTTCTAATATATCACATTTATTACTAATGTTTGTCTTTAATAGTTTATTATATTTGTGGTTATAATGTTACGTTTTCGTTATATCGTATTTTTTGTTATAATTATCTTTTGATATTTACCTATTTATAGCTAGTTTTGTTTGGCAATAAATATATTATTAAGTACTTGAATTTTTTATTTCAATTTGTATTATTTTTTTAATTATTTGTTAAGTTCTTTCATTTATTAAATATTCAAATTAATGTTTGATCTTGGCGCTTTTTTTATTTGTAATTTTGTTTAATTTTTAATTAGATTATAGTTCTATAAACTTATAACTATGAATTTTTTATTTTTATTAGAATGCAACAATTAATAATGTTGATTATTATCATTTAATTAATAAAATTTGCAAAAATGTATAATAATATAATATTTATAATATAAAAATTTTTTGGACTTGATTTATTTAAATTAAAGAGAAATTAATATATGATTATCAAGTACAATAATTTAACATTGTTTTTAATTACGACCTCCCTGAATAACTTATTTATGCGAAATATATTTTTTTTCTACACTCTTTTTTCAATGTAATTTTCAATCCGGCGAAATATAACTTATTTTAGTAAAACTGTGAAATGTAGCTTTTTACAGAAAAACGCGAAATACAGCCTTTTTCAGTCATGCAATAAAACGTATCTCTTTTCGTGTTATGCGACGATTTTAATAATTGTATAAATATCTCAATTATCACAAAACATGAAGAAATTGTAAAAATATAGTAAACTCTTAAGTATAGTAAGAAATTAATTGAGAAACATTTTTGACCAATATACAGACAAATTAGATTTTTAATTTATTTTTAATATAACTTTATTTGGCAACGTTTCGGAACAATTTGTTCCATCCTCAAGTCAAAAAAATTTCTTTTGAAAAGTTGAAAAATTAACATTATATCGAATCACATCTTGGCACTATGAATAAAATTTATAAACTCATCAAACTCATCAAAATTTATAAACTGTTTATAAATTTTATTCATAGTGCCAAGATGTGATTCGATATAATGTTAATTTTTCAACTTTTCAAAAGAAATTTTTTTGACCTGAGGATGGAACAAATTGTTCCGAAACGTTGTCAAATAAAGTTATATTAAAAATAAATTAAAAATCTAATTTGTCTGTATATTGGTCAAAAATGTTTCTCAATTATCATTAAAAACAGACGTTAAAATTAAAATTAAATATAGTAAGAAATTGTAAAATATAGTATGAAACCCCTTTACATAATAAATACTTTTTCTACAGAAAAAGTTTATTATGTTTCTTAGTTTGTTTTCATACTCTTTGTACAAATATTAACACGCCGTTGGTATCGCTATGAGGGAATCCCCGCATAAAAAAGATAACCGAATGAGACTTTTACAGAGGAAAAAAGACAGCAAAAATAACGATACCAACGAAGGGTTAATTAAATAATTAAATTTACTAAGACTTACACTGTCGCTGGGCACTTAAAGAGTGTCCAGCGATTACATAAATATTTTTGAAACATTTGAGTTTTATTATAAAACAGATTTAAAAGTACATACAATTTCTTATTTTGAAATAAAAGGAAACCAAAAACATGAAGTAAATTAAAAAAAATTGTTCTATACAATTCATGTACATATGGAATTGCAGTGCATTGAACACACCATGAATATGATCATTAATGACTATCTACCTTAAGTCCTCCATATTTTTTCCAATAAATCCAGCAGGAATTGCATAGTCGACAATTCATTTGCGCAGGACCCCACGCGTACCACTGCGAACTTTGCGTTGTTTGACAACTTTCGCATGGTTTTCCCCCGACGCCCATCATAAGAATCGAATTATCAGCGGCAATATTTCCGTTGCTGCTGCCATTCAGTATATTGCTTGGCTTGCCGTTTGCGTTGTTGTTACTATTACCAAGAGGTACAATTGTAGCGGACGACGGTGTCGTTGACGTTGGCGGATTCTTGTTGTAATTTGGAATGTAAACTTGTTTGAGTTTACTTTCGGCCTCGACGGCTTTAACCCTTTTTTGTTGCACATAACGATCCGTCGTTTTCCACATGTAATAGTACTCTATCACATTTTTTAGTGTCTTCCAGTGTAACTGTAATTTTACAAAAGTATTATACATTTTTTCTTCTATATATGCTTTATTATTTCTTGTTTTATTTGATTTGGTCATAAAAAACTTACAAAATCGTTACGAATGTCGGTAAAGTCTTTGCCGTATTTATCTAAAGCTTCTTCAAAGAGATTTGCTTCAGATGCGCTCCATTCTTCCATTTCATCGCGACATAATACTGGACCCGTACTTGGGACCAAGTATGACATTGCGCTAGCTATGTCGTAATTGTGTCGATGCAAGGTGTCCATTGCGTGAAACTAGAAACAATTTATTTCAATTAGAATACATTTTTTAAACATAATATACATTTTCTTATACTTATTAACACGAGGCCCGAGTGAAGTTTTAGTTATATAAAGGAACAATGAAAAGTTATGGAACTTATGTTATGAACATGACGTTTTGTTTAGAAAACGACACCATAACTCAAGTTTGTGATGCTAAAATTCTTTTTGTTTTTCAATGCAATTATACTGAGAAAAATAAGATAAAAAAGGATTTTTTTAATATTATTTGTGTGTTGTATTTTTCTCAGTGAAAAAAATGTTTAATTACATCTTAAAGTACATACATTTCCTTTCGTTCAAATCATATTCTAAATTAACAAGAAAAGTTTCTTATATAAAAGTATTATTAAATGAAGCAAGTCTTTTCCGTGATATAAAATAACTTATGAAACTCACTAAAGTAATATCTCTCGACGCCGCAGCAGCGGACATGTGCAGTGACGGTTGTTTGATGGAAGACGAACAATCCAACGCTCGAGCAAAAGTACCGATCGATCGACTTACGACTAAAAATTGATCGATCTGTCGATCTGTGATATTGTGTTTTGGCGTCCAGACCAGGGTTTCCAGATCTTCCGATCTACGTGGATCGGCCTCTCTTTCCGCGGGTGTCAATGGCGCAGGCGCAATGCCGTCTGCTTGATATTTACTTCCCACTCTGATTTCACCTGCAAGCATTCAACAATTAGAAATTCAATTATTTTCACCAAATATTTTGTAACAAAATTAAAGCAAAAGAAATGATATATATAATACCTTTATCAGCAAGAAGCGTGCGCTGCGCAGGATCAAAAACAAGGCAGTAAAAAAAGGAATCTTCTTTATTCAAATAACTGAGTAAAGATTCCGTTTCATTGAGCAACGTAACGCAGCATTTGCCTCTAATGTGGGTAGCCGGCATCGTCTCCACTTGTCGCGATAAAAACAGTTCCCGATGCTTCATTTGATGGCGCTGTTTTGTACTCAGTTCAGCCACGCCGCCGGCACTTACAGCGCCTTCCTCCATCCCTGTTTTTTTGTGTAACAAAACAAACAACATTTACAACACAATTCGTCGCAGTTTTTTATTGCTACATTAAATATTCAAAAACGTACATGCTTATTTGTAAAATATAATAACGGCTGACAAATAAATTCGAATCTATATATTTCATTTAGATAATAAATGAAGTTGCAATTTTTACTTTTTTTTTTGTTAAATTAATTTTTGACTTGTTTTTTGTTGAATTAATAAAAAATGGGTGTTGAACAATAACTTTTGTAAATTTAAAACACATAAATAATGCGTTTTTAAACTATAAAAGGCATTGGCAGATTCGAGTAAAGAAAAATAAAGAAAACCAGAAATAAAAATACTAATAGAAAATGAACTAGTAAGAATGGGAAACAGATAATAAATTATAGCAAAATTAAATTTGAACGAAAATGAGATCAATATTCATTTAAAAACAGTTGCACAACTACTTTTGTCATTTGATATAAATAATTTTGAAAAGGAAGCCTCAGATTACTAAAGTATCGTCATTTGATTGCAGCGGAATTTTCGATGACTTTTTGACAAAGTTAAGCAACACTTTGTATTCTTTATTTAAAGAACAATATCGTTTAAAAAGCAAAACTAAGAGTTGCAATAATTCAAACGATCTTATTATTGAAATATTGAAAACAATTTGGTTGGCTTAACTTAATCAAAGTTAATGTTTGGTCAAATTTGATTGGTATATTTTAGACAAAATATAAATCAAATAAAAGCATCATTTTTTTAATAACTTGAAAAAAAGATGCATTTTATGACCAGTTTGAATGTCTCTTCGGCCTTACAGTAATTAGTTTAAATTTACGACAATTACCAAGATTACAAAGAGTTTGTTTAATCCCGCTGCTAAATAAGTTGCCTATTATCATCACTGGCTCCCAGCTTTTCAGTTTTAAATTATTTAGATCATATCAAAAGACACAAAAATTATCAAATAACAACGTCTACAATTTAAACAAAAATCAAAAGAAAACTTATTCAACTACAAATAATTCATCAATCATGTTTGAAATAAAAAAAATATATTTGTATATAACCATATATTTAAATTGTTGAATTATTTTGAAAAATCGGCCTATAATGAGCAACTTTTCTTTTATTAAAAAGCTCACTCACCGTGGGGTTCCTGGGCCTCCGATAGCGGAGCCTTCAGCCAACCCCCCTTCCCGCCCCCTTTGCTCATCATTTTAGGCGCGATCCCATCTTTACTAATCATTTCCTTAGTAGTCTCTGGATTCTCGAGTTTGAGACTCTGCGTACTTGCAGGGGATTCTGACCTCTGTTGCTCTGCACTTGCCACTGTAATGTTCACCCATCAATTCACAATTTTCTACTTTACTTTTTTTGTTTAATTATTTCTTACAATGCAACATCCATTACTTGCTTTATGTTAACTTTTTTTTTTATTTTTGTTTAACAAAACAAAAGAAATATACATGTATATGTGTAAAGATCAATAAATGTTCTGAAGTAAAAGATTAATTAATGCATCAGAAAAAAAGGACGAAGAAAAACAAATAGCCGAGAAATAAGAGAAAAGTCGTTACAAAGGAACCTGAAATCGAACGAAAGTTTTTCAATACGCAATTTTTTCAAAAACCAGTCATGGAATTTGTCGTTGGTTGAGAAAAAAGTACCCAACAGGTCAGAAGCATTGGAATCGCATAAAGGGCTCAGTTGCAGGTAGAACTACGAATGCGAGGCAAAATTTTCCAATGACAAAATAAAAGAATAAAAGACCATAAATTGGACGATTTTTTATTTTCTATTTGTATTATTTTATTGTTTACTTTTTAATGTATAATTATATTTGTATATCCTGATATATGAAGTACTATACATTTATATATATATATACATATATACATACACACATATATATATATATATACATATATACACATATATATATAATATAAATATATATAAATGTAAAGAGAGAGAAAGCAATGGAGGAGGGTGAAAAGGATAAAAAGACACAAGGAGAGGAAGGGAGGAAGTGAGGAGGGGGAGAAAATGAGGAGGAGTGTGAGTAGTTAAAATGAAGATAGCTAGCAGGGCCCACCATTTTCGCCCAGGCTCGTTCTCTGTCTGTCTCTCTTCACATACATATTTCTCTCTATTTCCGAATTTCTCTTTCTGTTTATATCTTTCTCACTCGTTTGTACACATACACATGTATATAAATATATATATATAAATCTATATATATATAAACATATATATAAACATACACACGTGTACAAAGTAGATACAGACAGACATAAAACACGTACACAATTGTAACACATTGTAAAGCAGGTTGTAAATGTAAATGTGTAAGTGAACAGCAGAGAGAAAGAGAAAGAGATGATCAAAGACAGAGATGGCAATAGATAAAGAGTGAGAGAAAGAGTAAGATAGAGATAGTGAGAAAGAGATGCAAAGAATGAAAGAGAGAGATAGCAAGATTACGGATATGTGTATGTAACACATATCCGCGCCAAGCAACCCCTGCGTCAGTCATTCATTTAGTTGGGGGTGGCGCGGGTCGGTCGCAAACCGGGTGCCACCCTCAGACCCCCCCTCCTCTTTCTGCCCGTCTCTGCCACCCTCTTTTCCCCCTCGACAGATCGATATAACCCTCACCCCCTTGCTTTTACCCCAACTTTACTTATTATACATTCCCACCTCCTCCCGAATCCCCGCGAGTCTCATTATCTTTTGCCATTGCAACGCAAAAATCGAGATACGAGAGAAAATTCAACAAATGAGATGAAATGCACCAAATAAGACAAATAAATTATTTTGCTCCTTTTTCATCCTTTTTGCTCCCGTCCATGCATTTTTTTTAACATTTGTTTGTCAATGTTTCGGTCATTTCAATGCATTTTTAACGTAGATAGAATTACATGATTTTTAAAATTGAATTGGAAAAATCAATAAGATTGGACGAATTTGTTACTTTCTCTTTTTTCAAATGAATTATTTATTTCATTTTGTTGGAATTAATTTGATTATTTAATTAATTAGTAATAATTATATGAAGCATCATCATCATTAACAATATTATCAGTGGAATAGGAGGATTAGATGGAAAAAATCATTTATATTTTGGCAACGTATTACTGAGAATTGAATTGGGGAAAACCGGGCGAGTAGCTTTTAGTCTCCACGACTCATGTTGAATTTTCGCTTTCGGGATTGTCTTTTCCAGGTACCGTAACGCTTTTCGGTTAATGGCGACCGACGCTTTTATTTACAGTCTTTCAAGGGAGACGCACAGCGAGAAAAAGATAGGCAATACTTTTTTGTTTCAAAGGCCAAAGCAGAAGACAAGTTCGAATTGATGGCGTTTTAAATGACGAAATCGAAAAACGACAAGCCTCATTGATTAATTTTCATATATGTAATTTCATTCGAAAAGCAAATCGACCTCTTGAATTCTGTAGATTTTTTGGAAATATATATAATTATTTACGTGGAGAGAAATCTAAAAATTACTCAGATAAATGTTCAATCAATTTTAAGTGACGGTAAAAGGTTTATTTGTTTAAAACGTACTTTTATTACACAGAAAGAAATACTTTAATGTAATGAAATAGTAAAATGATACATTTTATCATAATTTTAGTAATATTCACAATATTTTGGTAAAGTTAACCATTTTAATAAATGTCTGAAGTACTTCTTTTATTGTCTATAAAAAGTCATTTTATAAATAAAAATAAATGAAAAATCAATTTCAATTATAAACATTGACTTATATTTAGTATGTCAATATAGATATGTATGTTGTTTAGCTAATTGAGAGTTAAATTTGATTCTTTTCAAGTGATAATTTTTGAAGTTTCGTAAACATGTTTCTTTTTGATTCTGTAGATTCTGTATTGTTTTGTTTAAACAAATCTATAACTCGACTGAAAATATACGTAACTTTTAGTAATAAATGTGTATTATCTAGAAAAATATTTTTCTTAAATAAATATTGACTCACATTGATGCTTGTCTGCCAATAAAATTAAAGTAGAAGGTAAATCCCTCCGCCTAAAAAAGCACATCACTTTTGCTTCTACATTTCCACTCGCGGTCTGAAATAATATTAATAGATTATTTATTATTCATTCCATTTTAGTATTATTTATTAATTTAGATCTAACTTATATTTATATCAAATACTCTGCTCTATTACATTATTGTCTTTTTAGATAAGAATGTATAAATATGTGGGCTTTTATTTTTATTAAGAGAAATATACATACCTTATTTAATTCTTCTATTCGCCTAATTTGATAGGGTGAAGTCGATGATGTCTCAAAGTAGACATAATCTGAAAACATCAAAATGTGTTATTTATTAATGAAATTATATTTGAATAAAAGAAAATAATTTTATACTTAAATTATAGATATTAAAAAATTGTCCGTATATTAAGATACATTTTTTGTCTTGAATAAAATTAAAATTAATCAATTGTATGCTAAATTTTATTATCTAATATTTAATATTGTTTCTAAATCTTCTTTTTTTCGTTTTTACAAAAAATCAATGGAAGTCACTTTTTATTAAACATAAAAGTTAGGTTGTAATATTCTTTGTTAATGAATTAAAGAGCAAATATACAGAACCTATACTTTTGCCTTGAAGTAAATTTAGTTC
Source organism: Gryon sp. ZL-2020 (assembly GCA_022817425.1). NCBI lineage: Eukaryota > Metazoa > Arthropoda > Insecta > Hymenoptera > Scelionidae > Gryon > Gryon sp. ZL-2020. The sequence goes on along the minus strand of JABFPJ010000478.1, from coordinate 7,241 downwards.
TAAATAAGTATTTAGTTTCAAGTTTTTTTCTTATTGTATTTATTTATATTTATAATTTAATAATTAAAATAAAATATCATGTAAACTTTATTTATCAATAAATAATAATTATACTCTCTTCAGCTAAAAATATTACTTTAAATTCTATTTCAAGCACGTAAAATTCTTGAATCTAAAAGCAATAACTGATGAAAAATACTATAAATTCACGATTGACGTTGTTAAGATCCTAATTAATTTTAATTGAGTATAAAAATAGCAGGTAAAAAAAAGTTGTTTCGTTATTAACTAAAAAAGCATAAATTTTTCGTTTGCAAATAAACATCAATATTCTTTTCAACATTAACATTTAAATGAAACTGCAATATGAAAGCAACTAAAAAAATATCAAACGTATTGAAAAGCGGTAAAACAAAATCGATAGTAATTTTTAATTGATTCAAAAGAAAATCAATTAAAAAGCTAATTAAAAATTATATGCACAAAAATGAACGCAAAACAAACTAAAGCAGACAACAGAAGGAGTGGAATAATTAAAATTGAAATTCAGGAAGAATAAAATAACGAGAAAAAATAAAATAAAAAAAGGAACAAATACAAAGAGGAAAGTACAGGGAGAATGCAAGATATAACGGCAGATTTCGGGGACTTGCGAGGCCGTGAGGGCAGTCGAGTAAAACCTTTGAATAAATGACAAAGATAAAAAGGGTTATATCGGTGGTTCAAGGAGGAGGAGGAGGAGAAGAGGTGGTATATCGGCTATACTTTAATCAGCAAATTCATGGGACAAGAAATTAGCATGAGCAGGACATTGGCTTGAGAGGTGGACGAAGAAGGTGAAGTGGGGGGGCAAAAGGAGGTGGACGAAAAAGAGGGGCAGAAAATGGGGAGAGTAAAAGGGGCAGGAGGAGCAGGAGGAAGAGGAAGAGGAGGGTGGCAGACACGGAGATAATCAACTGACACAACTCGACTACATATTTGGAATCAAAAATATGTGACGAATGTTATTTAAACAAAAGTTCAATTGAAAATTAAAAAATGGACAAACAAACAAGTAAAATAAATAATATTAATAAAAAACAAAGTAAAATTGCAATTAAAAGCAGAAAGATATAAATATGATTATTTATGTAAGTTGGATATGATTATTATTTATAATAATTATTTATATCTATTAATAATGTTTATATCATATATGATGAAAGAAGTGAAATTACTTTCTTAAAAGTATAAAAATATTTATAATTATTTGATCTTTCTTTTATTTGATGATTCGTTTTTAGACTTTAGTAGCAATTTGTACAAATAAGTAAATACATAAAATAAATTGTAATCAATTGAATTTCAATTCCACCATTTATATAAGAAAAGTATACTAATTGATGTAATTATATATACAATGTATGTAAATTATAATGCAGTAAACTTATTATCATTATCATAATTACATATACAGAGAAAGTATTCAACAAAATACTATGTAGTATAAGATAATGTAAAATAATTTTGTCTGATGTAAAAAAGAAAAATAATCAGTCATTGTATTAATTTTTGTTATATAAATGTAAAATACATTTTTTGCTGTTTATTGAAATTATTTGAAATACATTGAAACATGCATCAACATTTGAATCCGCGTGCTTAGAAGTAATCCAACCCCCAATAAGAATTGCATAGACGATAGACAAGTCTTAATAACCAGGATTTGACATCAAATTTTATGTAATTAATATAAAAATTGCATGCAACTGTTGTGTAAATTTGTAACATACACTTTCAATAAACTCTCTGTATACAAGCTTAACGTAAATTTTGTGTAAAAGTATAGTTGTGAAAGAATGGGTGCATTGAAGATGAACAACTGCTAGCGAGGCATCCCCTGTGCTAGAGTCAATGTGGATGCATGTGTCGTGCAGGTAAAGCTGGTACTCTTGGTGTTTGATTGGAATAAAGGACGCCGCAAAGATGGCAATTGGACGGTGGCTCGGGGACGCCGCGCGCGGTGAAATGGCAGGCTGCGAGAGAGTTTTGCGGGGACAAGAGGGGAGAGGAGGAGGCGGGGGGGAGGGGGTAGTAGGAAGACGAGGCAAGTTGGGCTTTGGTTAAGCAAAGTAAAGCTAAAGCAACGCATGTAGAAGGAACGAATGAACGAATGTACGAAGGAAGGAAGGAAGGAAGGAAGGAAAACGAAGGAACGAAAGCCGCGGGGACGCCATCGCGGCGCCGCACACCACACACACTTTCGCGGGGGCTCTCTTTTTGCATGCCTTTCTGTCTTTGTCTATCTCCGTCTCTGTCTTTGTCTGTGATCGTATTGTAGCCCGGGCGAAATTGGCGTTTTTGGGATACATTACCTCCCACCCGGTACATGTTAGCCGTCATGTTATTGGCGTCGTGCTGCGTGGTGGCCGCGAGACCGAAATTCACGTTCTCGTGGATCGAAGAAGCGTGGTTCTCGTGGTATTCGGCCGGCATCGGCATTAATGTTGGAACGCTCCTTCGTCTCACTGCCAATGATCCCGACCACGCCACTCGACAATCACCACCACCAATGTCAATTCTTCACAATTGATACTCCAACGAGATCACTCAGCCAAATGACAATCGATGATAATATAACAACAATAACAACAACAATAACAAACGTCCTTTTAACCGTCTACCGAGACTAACTAACGTCGTCTATCTTTATCTATCAATCACTTTCTCTCTCTCTCTCTCTTTCTCGTTCTTCTTTCTTTTTTTTTCTTTTCTCGTCACTTTCTTTCTTTCGACAACTCAAGTTATATGTCTATCCTCGTTAATCGCCGCTTTTCACATCCGATCTTTCTCTGTCTAACGAATATTTGTCTGTAGTGACTTCATCGCCGCGCTGGACGCCTCTCTTCCTTCAGTCCAACTTGAATATTTGGTCGAGCGCCGACGACGGCCACGACGACGACGACGACGACGACGATGCCAAAGCCAAACGCAAGCAAAGCGCAATCCGAATGCCAATCAAACACACAACACGACCAATCACGCGGCGCTTAGACAAACGTCGCTCGTGTCAAACTTAACGGGCGCGCGACGCCGTCCAACCGAAAACATGTTCGATTAGAGAGCGCGGACTCCTTTGCTCGTTTCGTCCGTTCACTCGCAAACCAATGCCGCCATCTTCGTTCCCCCGTACCGACTACACACGAACCCACACGAACGCTAACGAACCCTCCACCACCCGACCCAATCAGCCCCCCCCACCCCTTTCACCCGCTGCTTCTCTCTCGCTCTCTCTTTCTCTCATGTCCTGCCGTGCCATCTTTCATTTCCCTTCCTCTCTCTATACGCTTGCATGTCTCTCTCTCTATCTATCTATCGCTCTCTTTTTCTCCAATAACCGAATGCGCGAACGCATAACTTACAAACGTCGCCGAGCCCGCCCGAAATTAAATGTGGCGCCACTGTACGCCCATCGACAGTTGAGACGACGTCTTGGCGCCAGATTTGAACTTTAGTTATCTGTTGCTTAATAATATTCGTATTTATACAAAGTTTAAATAATAAAAAATGGTTTAGATGTAAATTGAGACATTTTTCTTCTCTTGAATAATCGTTTTAATTTAATTTTAAATTAATAGACTTGATTAATATAATGTATTATATTTATATTATTTGTATTATAAGTAAAAAACAATTACGAATATTACAGTCGAACCTCCGAATAGTCCGATACCTCTATCCTTAAATTCTCATAAGTATTCATAATGATAGAAAGAGAAAAATATACGGACTATTCGGAGGTCGGACTGTATTTGACTTTAATGATGTATAAAAGTAATTGAAAAATATCAGTGTTTGAAAAATATAGAAATTAAATGATTTTTTTAATTGTAAAATTAAAACAAGTTGAAATTTAATGTGAGTATATGATTCCAGTTTTAATTCAATTTGGAATTAATTTTGAATTGTTGCTTTTCCGGGTTTAATAAATCATTGTAAAAAAATGAAAAAACAATTCAAAATTAAATGAAAGTTTAAACATTCAAATTAATGTTACTATTCAAAAAAAAATTACTTTTCAATTACATTTTTTAAGATTTATTTTTTTTAATGTTTTTGATTTGATTGAATTTGTTGAAATAATTTCAATTTTTATTATGCTCAGGATATTGGGTAGATTCAACTTACCAGCTTACACTAAACAAATAATCAGATCGAACTCAGGTTCAATTAAATAAACCAGTCGAACATGAGTTTGATTTTGGATTATTTGTTTGATCTAACATGGTAGGTTAAATCTACCTACTATCCCAAACATGTCATTGGTATACTTTTTCAAAATTTTTAGCTATTTATTATTATTTTAAACTTTTAAAATGTTTCCACCTTTTCAATATAGTTTAAATTTTAGATTATTAAAACAAGTTTATCTTATGCAAATTTTAAATTTATTTTTTATTAATACCTTATTAATTAAATATTTTGCATCCTAGAACAATTTCTTATTTTTTAAAAGAGCATGTTTTTCTATTTTTACATTTTAAAAAAATGTACTTAAAAGATTGATTAATAAATAATTGCTCTTAATTTAAATTTAGTTCAATAATAATATGAAATTATTTTTAATACATTCTTTTAATAAATTTTTAGACTATTGAAAAAGTAGTAATAACAAATATAAATACAAACATACAAATGTTCAAATAATATTTCTTTTCTTTTATAATTCATTTTATTTTCATTTAACATGAATTCGTGCTCATGTTACAGTGTTAACATATACATTATAAAGTGATAATAAATGAATTTTCAAAAACTGCGAAAAAAAACATCGGATATAGAGATTAAATGTAAAAAAAATGATATAACAACCTGAAGAATAATTTTATTAATGTTTTCTAATTATTTTGGAAATTGAATAAAATACTTTTGACGATGTATTTCCGAAAACAGTTTCATGGATACCAATTGAAGAATGAATGATTTTGTAGGTATTGTCATTTATATATAAGTAAAATAAGTAAAAAAAGGAATAATTATGAAATTGAAGTTCACTCAGTTATTTGTTTTCACTCGTAAGCTCGCTATTTTGTATAATAATTAATAATTTAGAATCATTAATTATGTGATAATGTAACAATTCATTAATCATAGCAATAATAATGATAGAAAAATATATAGCGTGTGTATAAAATATTTAGTCATAATGAAAAATTATGTCTGCAATAATATATAAAGTAGATTCAAAAAATATTTCCGCCGATTACATTTGTGACTCATCTTAAAAATTACGTTAATATCGCATATTTTATAATCATTAAAAATTATTAATATCATTTGCTTAATTGTTTAACTTAGCGATTGCTAATTTTAATATTAATGCAGGTTTTTTCATTAAAATTTGATTTTTTGGTTTGATAAAATTGAAATTTGAGAACAACAAAAAGAAGCAACATAGTTTTATAGAGTTAATTTCGGTTTCATGAGTGACATAATTCGTAATAAATAACAAAATAAACTGTAAGCTGAACGTAATATGTGGCAGTACGTAGCTGCTACTTTCGTGCATCACTTATACATTTAATATTCACTATTATTTTCTGCATTATTGACGTAAATTTTATTTCATTTTGTATTTATTTCTTTATATAACAATAGTACATTACGCAACAAGGGAGATGAGATCGGGAATACGTTTTCCCGAGCGGAGTTTACAAGCCGAGCCGAAGGCGAGGTTTGTAACCGCGAGGGAAACGAATTTCCGATCATCTCCCATGTTGCGTACTATATTTTTCGTTACGAGGGAGAGAAAAAAGCCATTTTCCTAAATCTCCCTAGAGAGGAAAATGGCATTTTCCCTCCCCGAGTAACGAAAAATAATGTACGTATCTTTCTAAGACAAGCAATGTACAAACACATCTTAAACACAAACAATACATCTTAACAAAGTTGTATTTTACATTATTAAATCAATTCTTAATTATACGAAATTTCATAATATCATAATTGTATACAAATTCATAACATTAACTATATTGAAGACAAATTGAGAAGAAATTTACAATAATGTTTAAGAAAAGTGAGATTTCAATTACAAAATTAAATCTTAATATATCACAAAATTTATGTCAATGTTTGAGCAGAAAAATCGCGCAACTCGAGCCATTCAATAGCAACGTGGCTAAACTTTTTCGAAATACTGTAGTGTTAAATTTGTGATAGCACATCACTTTATATATTGTACTGAGACTTTTTTTGCTTTTGTCTTCTTCTTGATTATTTTTTCTTTTTATTCATCCTTTTTCGTCGTTGTAAAATACAAGCGACAAATTCCACATTCTTGACTAGCAAATTTAGAAAGCAAGACCAGCTTCGGAATAAGTGGTAAATATTTTTTCAATCGAATTAGCATAAGCTGCAGTTCTAAGATCTAATCCTAAGTTGAATTTCATTGCTGTCTTCATGATGGCCTGAAAAATGTAAAAATAATTAATTTTAGTTATAACATTACATAAAAGAAATATAATAAAATAGAAATTTTTGATTAATTAAAAACTAAAAAAATATTGATTGAAATGCCAAATTTACCCTGGCAGATCTTTCCATTGTATAATCCAAACCAGAATGTACAATGTCCTTTTCGGAAGCACCTGAAATACGTTTCTGGAAAGCTTCGGAAGGTGTTACAGGTATTCGACCACCTACGCGTCCAAATCGACGCTCAAGTGATTCTTGTACAGATTCTGCAAATATATATATTTCATTTAATACATCTATATTACTATAATAGTCAGATTTATATAATTTATTTTCTGTTTTCAATATTTTAATGACATTTGACATTTTTGTAAGAATTTTCCTTAAATATATTACTAATAATAATATATTAAAATGGACTTTTGATGCAATTTTTTTGCAATTCGAATATTTCGATCAATTATTTTTTAACTTTGATTTTTTAGAAAGTAAAGAAGTTAGCAAAAACATAAATTATATTACATATAATAATTATACAAAATATATATTGCAATTATATATAACTACTAGTTGAAGCCCCGGCTTCGCTCGGGTGAACATCCCGAAAACATCCCGATAACATCTCGATAACATCTCGATAACATCCTGACAACCTTCTGACAACCCCCTGACAACCTCCTAACAACATCCTGACAACCTCCTGACAACCTCCTGACAACCTCCTGACAACCTCCTGACAACCTCCTGACAACCTCCTGACAACCTCCTGACAACCTCCTGACAAC